>DWEI01006482.1:0-10062 GCA_018245875.1 Mysoria ambigua | reverse complement strand
GTCACTAACCTAGTACAGGGGCCCTTGCGACCTATTGTAATTGAAATTTATATATTCAATAAAACATTTTGTATTTTGTATTTGTATTTGTCTATGCACTTTCCTCATAAATACAATTTTCTTCCTCAAAAGAGCCCAAAGTTTGTACTTTTAAAGAATGCTTTTATTAATAGTATATCATCGAGTAATGTCTATCCACGACTCCATCCATAAGACTATTCGCAAAGTAATTTCGAGGAGACAGATAACAACCCCCAGCAAAACCTCATGCCACAAGAGCCCCATCGTGATCGCCCGCAATATTCCGTATTTACGACCGGTCCACTAACATACATGTTTGTTTCTCAACCGCAGCGACGAACGCTCGGGCGATCGATGAAGCATTTGGCTCTCGTAAGCCACCAAGTCCTCTAATATCTCATAATAGTGCGTATTCCTTAAGCAGTCCCGTAACATTTCCCATTTCGATCAAACAATACATCGCACACGTGCGCACGTACAACGCCGTCTATACAACTGCGTTGTTAAGGCGTCGGGTACTATTTCTAGTTTATACAAACTGTTAATGATTTCATGAAAATCCATCATCCTTAAATATCTCGCACTTACGAGTTACGCATTTTGAACGTTGATGATGAAGATAATGATAACGAGGATGATGATGACATTGTAATAAATATAACACTTTGCAGCGTGAACAAATCAAGCGCTGAATTAATTAACACAGTCGCAGTTCAAAATTAGTTCTCAGCAGCGATCGCGCAGAGACTCGTAACTGTTTTCATTGGATTAGCTATTCGTTAGCTCATATTAAATTGTGTTACAGGTTTTCGGAATTTAAAATGGGTTAAAGTTATATAAGAAGATATAAATCATTACTATATCACTTACTAATAGTCATTCGAATTACTGAATAAATACTACTATTACTCTAATTACTAAATAAAAAAGACTAAATAAAAATCGTAAATCACTGTTACTTTTAGCGACTGTTATTTGTAGAGGGAAAATTGTTATTTATATAAATACAATCATGCGTCTGAAAAGCGTTGGTGTTACGCGCAGATAATTTGTAAAAAAAGCTTTTCAACAAAAATTTCGATACGTTTCTAGAAAGTACTACAGCTTTGAACGCTATAAAACAAACAAACGACGTCGTCGATAGGCATGGGAACAAGTAATAACATGGCTACGACCCCATTTTTATCGAACTTGTAAGCGGACAATAACAGCATGAATAGAGGTCGTAGTCTACCCTCCTCCAATCTCCGCCACCGAAAAGATGGAGAGATAAAAGGAGACGGTCGGCAGACAGCGGAACTGTTCAATGGCCCCGCACCCCACGATGAAACTTTCGGAATCCCCAATAACACGAAACTTGTCGTGATTGCGCGCTACGCTAATGGGATGGGACCGGTCACGCACAATGGCGCACAACGCCTATATCGAACAAACTTGAAAAGGAATGGGGTGCAGAAGCGTTTACCGCCTGGCTTGAAGAAAAAAAACGGTTTTGAATTACAAAGGTAATTTCCACAGCATATTCATGAATAAAGGAATCCTTTACTTTTGTGAAAGTCTTTATAAATCTCTTGACTCGATGCGTATCGCTTTCAAAGGATCTTGTTCAAGCTAATTCAGAGCTTATTATAATTCAGGAACATTCACTTTCCATACATTGTAGTCATTTCTTTGTGTTTATAATTTCATCCCCATGATCCTCATCGCATCACAATAAAATGTCCTTTCTATTTGTCACCGACCCACAAGTATTAAATAAGAGGGAGCAGTAAACAAACGAGTACCTTTAACAACTTTAGGTACTGTTTGGATACTTATCGTTAGGTACTGTTAAGTACTGATCAGGAACAATTATTTTAAAAATCTTGTAACCTAGTTACAAATGTAATCAAATATGAAACGAATATCTCTTGCATAGAAAAGCAAATGCTGCCATGTAAATAGCATTTTTTTTCAATTCCAATAGCAATTATAACTTTTCACATTTTCAAAAATTACTAGTGAAGATAATTTCTAAAAATGTCAAGTGCATCTTTTGTAGTTTTTAGTATCACAAATATAATTGATCATGACAATAGACGACCAGCCCCACAGTGGGGCCACGAGGCGTACGATTAACTTGTGAACATCGGCTCTCGACACACTTCGCCACGTCGTAGCGTGCCTTAATGAACGCGGCATTTAATTAAAAGCCTTACAGCCAAAACAACCCTAAACACCACGGAGCGATCACGAGAGACGAACATCTCACCACACAAAGGGTTAACCTCGCCACCTGTCCTCGGTCACACATTATTCCGCAATTGTAAAACGGGGGTAGACTACGAATGTCGAATTGGCCACGCGAAGTTAGACCTTAAACCTTATAAAATAAATTACAATTCGCCAAGGACGTTGTTACTAGTAGAGAGGCAAATTGAAAAACGGTCGTTCACAAACACTACACTAATTGAAACCTTATCTCAAATAAAATAGTAAGCGAATCGCTTTCGGGGTAGAGTAATAATCTTTACATTACTCCAAGTACACATTATAAACTGAACCATAACCTAATGACATAAAGATGACATTTCCGTAACAAGCACTAGGAGACTACAATCAGGAACTGGCGGATCACTTTGGCCGAAACTATACTGTAGGGGGGCGACACAGCGGGTGATATTTCCATAGCAAATATAAAGATTATGCTCGACAGTTTTGTACTGCTTGTCTCACTGTGAGCGATAAAACTAGCGCTAACAAAACTTTACAAAAATCACGTTCGTTGATTCCCTTCTTTATTACAAATACAAAGAAGACAATATATATGACCTATTCAGATCAGTTCTGGCTGATGAGCGAGTCAGAAGTCTACGAACCCGCGTATATTTGTAGACTGATGAATGTAGAAAACTAGGGATTTTCGCATTTAGTGCCTTCAGCTTGACTCGTACGAGAACTGGCATAACGTCTACAATAATAAATTCAAGTGATTATGATAATTTTTGATTTGACATATTGATCGCTGCTCGTTAGCTGTGACACAAGCGCAGCAAAATATTCCTGACGTTTGCAATCTCGTGCAGACAGGGAGCGGGCGTGGCTGGGGAGGGGGGTGCTGCGCGTTTTCCATGGAAATGGGGAAACTAAATGCGTTCCGAAGCGCGGCGCGCCGGTGCGCGCTCGCTTCATGGCGAAGTTTTGCACAATTTCAATAGTTATTATTGCTTAAGTTCGTTGCGGGCCCACTGCTTTGAGAATGTTGGTGCACAAAAAGTCTGTGTAAAATGAAAATTACATATACGAGTGGGAAGAATACTCGCGCCAGGACTACGCTGTATTATCCATTAATACGTAGAGTTGACTTTGGAGCCATGCGCGATCCTAAACTGTTATCTACTTAGGGATAATTTAAGAGCACCTTGCGTATACACAGTCCTTACAGCAACCCCTTTGTAGTTCCATCGTTGGACACATGCAATTAGATTAAAAAGGGTTTGCAATAAGTGTAGGGGTTCTGTGTGTGGCGTCCGTTAACCCGCACTTAGTCAGGGTGGCAGACTGTGGCCTGAAACATTCTCATTGTAACAATAGACTTTTATATAACAGTAGAAAGAAAACGGGCTTGTTATTGCCGATGAGGAGGATGTAACAGAAATAAACAATTAATGCCAAATCGAGGAAAAATAAGGCGGATTTAAAAAGAAACAACAGTCCGTCGCGTTTCAGACAAAGCCTTACAGACAGAGAGGAACTAAAAGTCTGCGGAGAACACACAAAAAGACCGCCGAAGACTTCAGCACAACGCGCACGCTCACACGTTCAACAATAGGTACATTCTCGACCCAATGTTTTAGACATTTAGCTGCCCGTCACAAGATTTTCCACGGGTTTTCTTATCTTATTGTAAATTTAAAAATCAGTTTTTTCTTTCGCATTTCTCATTTATCTTCTCATGTTCATCTTCTCACGCATAGTGCGCGTCACTGAAGCTAACACGTGATGTAATAAAACGGAAACAAATACACATTTTTTTTTAAAATCAGGGTGAAGTTCTAAAGATAATGATGTTATAAACCTTTTTACATGTCGGTGGGAGTTCTCCAAGGGTCGCGCGGCGCGAACAAGGAATGGGGACGTTCCCCACCAGGTCACGGAGCATGGCGCTCTGATACGAGTCAGAGCGACAATCTAGTATCGGGTGCTCACAGACTTCTACCATTTTAACTATAGAAAACACAGGTCTTAAAATATTTTAGGAATATCAACAATACCGAGTAATGCTTGCGATAATCGATGAGAAACGAAGACTTTAAAAAGTTTATAGCCAGAAAGTTCCCGTATTAGAGGAAGCCGTTGACCAGCTGATCGAGACAGGCCGAAGATGACGTGGAAGACCTAATGCCGGGAAGATAATCTAGCACATGTCCAGCAACTGGTTAACTCACGCAATAGCACTCCCTCCCGCGGCCACCCGACACGGTCGTGTTACGTACCTGTAAATAAAACATAATGATTATTGCTTCGCTCCATCGACAGTCGTAATTTTATCTTTATGCGCACAGCACTGCAGTAAAATCGTTATCTTTACTCACATTTCCGCGAGATTTATACTGACTTATGTCAATTTCACATGTAATACAATTTACATAACGCAACTTCATGCCTGTAGTCCCCAAGGAGGTAGGCGGAGAAATCCAGAACACTCCCCCGTTTCACCGGTTACGTTTACGTAGCACTACGGAATAGGTGGTGAGCCTATTGTCATGCGTCGGGCACATATCCAGACTCCGACCCACCACTAGAAAGTGTAAATTACAAAAATTTTGTGGTGTTCGCCCCGGGACCTCCCGATCGGCAGCCACACTTGTAACCTACACGACCAACGAGGCGGCCAATTAATTACACTTAATTACTAAGTCTGCCATCCACCGGCCCTTGACCAGCATCTACATAGTCTATGGCTTCAATTCTTCTCCAACTGCGAGAAGACGCAGACCAACAGCGGACCGATAAAATTATTGATGGTGATAAAAATCTCGAACTTAAAACTTGAAGAAAACTAAGACATTGAAACTAATAAATATTAAATGATATTCAAAATCAAATTTATTTCAAATATATAAGCAGGTACATCTTTCGAGGGTTACGGGACACTGAAGAGCACACCACCACGCTGCGCCAGCATCGGTTTGTGGCTACAGGGCTCTTTATCACCTCCAACAGCTCGCCTACTACTTATTACCGCACATCACATAGGAAAATAAGTCAGCATCGCAACTTTAGGAAATTGACAATCAAATCAGGAAAATGGGTATCATTTGGACAAACATTTATCGCCCTTCTGTATTTTACGTGGGGTGAATTTAACCTATATTCAATTTCCTGTCAAATGAAATAAATATTTACTAGTCTCACCACTACTACAAATTGGGTACTTAACGAATTGCGTAAAAGCTTATCTGAACTAAGGTGAAAATATAAAACAGTCCAGATAGTTAAAATATCATCATCGTCATCAGACTATCGTTGTCCACTGCTGCACATGATCCCCAAAAGAGTTATGCCCATAATGCCCCCAGCGGGAATGCAGATTGGAGATCGCAGAGCACAGCTTCTCGCATCCTGTACGCTTCTACCCATATAAGCCAGGACATCTTATTTAGGTCAGAGCAGGTTTAGTATAATTTGGTAATATGTTTTTTATTCTCCTGGTAACCAATATTTCCTCACAACACTGCACCATTCACACACCAAAAAAAAATAGCAGAGGAAATTTACCCGATATGAAAATCTTAACTCCCAAAAGACTACCAATAACATAACCATTCGATCAATAAAAATCGAGTTAGAGCTTATGTCGTCAAGATTTCACAAAGACTGCACGCATAGACTTTTCTCTCTCTGCGTTACCTCACCCTATGCGGAACTCCAGGGTGCCCTGGCGCCACAAAACAATAAAAACGTTCCCCAAGGATAATAAAACAATTAACGGCCACTCTGCTGCCGGACTACTGGTGCCGGACCGGCGCGGTGACGTCAGCGCGCATCATCTCATCAACACGTGGTTAAGTTTACGAGCGCCAAGTGGAACGGGTAAATGACTGATTTTTTGATTACAGTTTTATATTTAAACGCTGATTTAATTATTGCTTATTGTAATATATTTTTTTTATACATACATACATATCTTCACACCAGGTGCCTTACGGGGTAGGCAGAGAGCATATATATTTTTATCTTTATTTCAAGGAGTTATCACTGTTTTAATAATTGATGTGTGACTTGCAGCTAGTTTACAATCGGCATGGAGAAGCGCTCGCTTTAGTAACACACATTTAAGGAACTTAACAACTCCTTTAAATCCCATAACATTGAAACGTTTAATTATCATGCGTCCTTCAAAAAGCCAAATTTTAAATCTACTAATAATTGTTCGAGGCATCGCTTGTTGATGGTGATTAACTCGAATGGTACAATTAGTGTCTGGATAGTATTCACAATCAATTGTAAAATACCACCAATGGGACTAATGGGTCCAAGTCACCAGTGGGATTGATTTTATTTATGGAGTTTATTTCGCCACTGCTTAACAGCGAAACACTGCCATGGATTAGCGAAACATAGACACAGACGAAACATTAACATAGATAAAGTATTCTGAGGAACCAATTTTGAATAAATGTAACTTGAATCTAAATATAAATAATATATCGGTTTAGCTCACGGAGGCCTATTCGGCATCGACACGGAAACTGGACCCTAACCGAGGTTTATATGTACGAGCGCCCGCCGATCGCAGCGATGTCGCGGCGGCCACTGCGATACATGGTTGAACCACGTGTAGCCACTCAACAAATGCTCTCTGTTCAATAGTAAAGTGTACAACAATTCTGACAGACACAAGATACCAAAGCCCCGGTATCAGTACCAGCTTTTCGTCAGCCGAATGATTAGTATTCCTTGACATTGTGCACGCGCGCATATCTAAGCAGCTTATCGCCGGTCGGTCCGTGTGTCCTGTCCTATTCCAACTAATGGGTTCATTAAACTGCCCTTATCGCCCTGTCGTTCCAGTGACTTGGCCTTTCACTGTAAAACAAATCGTATCGTATCTATCTTGTCCGAGTTTGTCCGATAAGGTATTTATGTTAAGGTTTCGACGGTAATTTGTTTATTATTATTATTCTGTATCTGATGTGATAAGCAGAGCGCGCTGAGCGTCAAATATTTCGTTCGAAGACTTCTGACTACTTCTTAACATAGCCACTACTAAATCTACATGTATTTATAATAACGTAATCTTTACTTTAAATAAACCATTTTCAAAAGTATTATAAGTCGCGCGCGCTCAGTCCCGATATACGTACTTAAATTCTCGACTTCAACATAAATATAGTGACCAGAACTCTCGGTCGATCGAGTGACCACCCCGACCGCTGAGCTCGGGATTGTAGCATCTGTTCCCGCCGCATCCATCGTATGTGTCGTGAAGGTGAGGACATCACATACTCAATCAACGGTTTAGTAACGGGAACGTAGGCTCGTCCGTGTTCGGGAGACCATGGACGTGCGAGTTGTCCCGCGTATTATCATTACATAATATACAAACACTACAGCAACGCGGAGATCAAGGTTCATACGATCGCAACGGGAGCATTGTGTTCGATTAGCCGACAGCAGAGTGGAGAGGTACGCGAGCCACAGGTACCGCTATACTTCTTACAAAACCTCGCGTGAATTTTGTACTGGAGTAATACCGTCTCGCACGCTTTTTGTATTGCGCAGTAAACAAAATCTTAGAGTTACTGACATTTTCGTGTGGATTAATTCATGTAGTTACTTTAAGCGACTAGAAAAGCAACGATATTAATTAACTTGGCAATGAATGAGCACAGCCAATTAATGAACCAGTGCATCAAGGATCACAACAGAACGTGTCGTCGGGCGCCACGTGCTGTTTGATTGTACGTTAATAAAATACACGAAATGAAAGAGTAAGAAGCAAAGATCATACAAGTAAAATGAGGAAGACGGAGGGGGGAAGGCCGCGATATAGGAGCACGATCTAAAACACAAGCTTAAATAGATATCACACCACAGTCTACATAAATATTTAAACAAAAGAACACCATCAGTTTGATTCAACCCAACTTTCCCACACCGACAACCTTGACATTATGTTAATTGCTCGTTGTATTGATGCAGTATGCATTGTGCAAGTGAATTCAACTTGCAATTGCAACACTAACTCTAGACGTGTCCGTGTGGAAGAAGAACAAGGGGGGGGGGGGGGGAGTTGAATCGTACGAATTCTGAACGACGGAGAATATTTTACACCTTATGATTCTATAGAAAAAAGAGTAGACGATTTAAAAAAATCACTGAGTACCTGGTTAAGTTACACGTAAAGTTGGCTGCGGTTGGTAAATATTGAGGTTATGGGTTCGATTTTTACTCAAGACATATAAGAGGATAAAAACACAAATTATTTGTTTGGGTGTAGAATTACGTAATATATATAAATAAGTTATTACACATATATGTAGTTTTATCACCTATTAGTTTTGGAAAAAACACAAGAATCAGACAACTGTGTGTGGTAATGTTTTAAGAAGGTTCTGTGTAGATGATATTACTGGCGGCATCGGTCCAAAATCGCAACTCATCTCCGATTGCCCGCCGCTCTCTTGGCACACAAACCGCGTTGGTAACCCGAGGCGGTCCACTCCACGGACCTGATGAACGTCGAAATCCTGGAGCGGTCCACTTGACCGTACAACAGCGTGTACCCCCCCCCCCCCCCACCAGAGACGCGGGCGCTGCCGACAAGTGGCTCCGACCGCTTCGGCGGCGCGTGGCGGAACCGATCCACAGCGCGGCGCACGTTACGAGGTACCCACGAGTCATCAGCTCGCCAGATGCCACGGGCGGGCCTCAGGAATGCCATATATAAATATCGCTATCGTAAAGCCGTATGCACACGTGCCGCTTGTTATTAGTCGTAATTAGAAGACTGCCTAGTTGGTTGTGTCGCTCACAAGCGCGACTGGTGAATGAGAGGTCCGGGTTCAAATACCTGATCATACACTGTTGGATTTGTCTTAGATTTTCTCATGGTATCACGGAGTGTGGAAATATACTCACGACCTATTCCATAGACCTGGTGTAATGATATAGTTATAATCATCACCCGAGATCCGTCGTCACACTGAGACGCCATTGTTCCGTTGAGAAGCAACAAGGGCTCAATATGTCATAGTGGACAGCTAAGGAAAAATAGTAGATGCTTCTGTGGCGCATTTGAATGTAAATACAATGTCACTTTTAATTGCAATTGACGGTTGTTGGACGAAAGGTGCATTTTACGTGCACTCCGGTGTGTAGGGACCGAAGTCTATCATTTACGCTTTTGTTCATTCCAAGGCGAAACGATCTGAGAACCGTGATTTTTGTATGACCTACATACATACATATCTTCACGCCGAGTATTTTTTTTTTGTATGACCTATTTCGATAAAAACTTTAGCTTCCAAAAAGATGTCTATTTAATCACCTAACAGATATTTAATTGCATTTCTATACACTGCAATTCGCATGTTAATCGAAAATTAGCTTGTGTGAACTGGCCCTCGGTGGGTACAAAAAGTAGCGTTGTGTCATCGTGCGGGCGGCGCGTGTAGGGGCGTGACGTCACGCTGGGCGGTGACGTCACGCCGGTAATGGCGAGCGAACACAAAAATAAACGGTTAACTTCAAGCAAGGATTTATTGTTGAGGGCTGCCAGCCACGCGGCTATTGTGCATATTTTGAATAGCAACTGGCTTATGGCTAAATTTTAACACCTTTACAACAATTAAAAAAATACATTAAAGCGCGTGATTTAATACAACGTAAAGTTATAGCCTTATACAAGAGGAAACAGCGAATATTTTGACGTCTTCAATAAGGTGTGTAATTAATTAAGCGATTGACTGATTTGTGTACCGGCTTAACTCATATATGGTTTTAGATTTTATGGTAACTTACGTAACTTCACGCCTGTAATCCCCGAAGAGGTAG
>DWEI01006481.1:0-10062 GCA_018245875.1 Mysoria ambigua | reverse complement strand
TCGCAATGAACATGCAAACTGGCTGGCTTTGGCTTTTATTGATGCTACCCCACCATTGGCTGTTGGCTGTTGGCTGTAGCTGTGGTGGAAACGTCAATATGGCGGCTTGGCTCGCATTGGCTGGCACATTGATTTCACATCCGTTATACTAAACTGAAGTTAGCCAGAGCATCTGCTACAGCGACTATTAAAATCGTTATCTGCATATACCTATTAATGTATCGTCAGCGGCCTATTGCAGTCCGCTGCTTGACATAGGCGTCCCCTGGGGCGTTATGCCCATAATCCCCACGGTGGGAGCGCGAGTTGGGGAACGCACGGCACAGCGTCGCGCACCGCGTACGCTGCCGTTCATCGACTACCGCAGCACGCAGCTGTGCGTATTTATGTATACTTAAGTTTTTTTTTTAGATTAGGGAAAATCAATGGCCATCGATCACATAGTTAATTATCCTCGGTACATATTGAACCCACGACCAGCGGCTCAGCAGTTAGCTTCACTGACCAATGGACCAGAGGGCCAATTAAAACGGTGTGCTTATAGGCTGCAGTTCCTAAACGCATCACGCATTTCGAGTTCGTGCAAAATTCTTTAGATACGGTGAAAAATTCTTTTGTTTCTTTAAGTGTAATTTTTATTATATTTTTTTTATATAATCGCATGCTGTTAACATGGCGTCACTTGCTACATACTTGAAAAATGACAGAAAATCATCGCCATCAAAATATACTGTTGAATTTAGCTTTCACAGCAAAGGTACCAAAACTTGGAGAATAGGATTTCGGATTTACGCTAGAAAACGGGAAATTTTGTATCTTGTAAATTTTGTAACTTTAATAAATAAAGGGGTGATTGCTTCGTTGGTCAAATGGTTATGAGAGCGACTGCTTGAAGTTCTGAGTTCAAATGCCGGGTCGTTGGACTTTTTCAACTAGAATTTCTAGTTAAAGTGCCTAGCAGTGGCTCACTCTAGATTTGTATCCGGTGCATGGTAATACCTGACCGTCTAATTCATTATTTACAAATAAGATTGTCCACAAGCGAAAAAATGGCCTGTAGGTAGTTGGGACTGATCGATCCCTTGTTACTCCCCACTTGCAACTTATAGCGTGAAGCACCCCGCACTGCAGTCCCGCTGCTCGTCAGTGTCGCCACCCCGACATGGTGCCACTGCGTAGTATCGTCATCCTTACACAGTGTAGTTGCGCTGTGCGAATCAGAGGTTGAGGCAAAATAGCTTCGGCCGGTAGCCAGTGCTTGTAGTTTTAAGGTCATTAGTCTGTATGGCAGTTTATTATCTAAAGCAGTATACTCCGCAATTTTAAAGTGCCGTAAATCATCAAATAATATGATTTGATGATATGAAACAGTGACACAAAATATATTTAGTGTGTACAATTCATTATACCTTATATACATTCTTCTTAAGGGATCCACAAACAAAGACAGTAAATAAAATGTATATTTTATAAACACGTTCAGTGTTATTTAATCGACATAAAAAGATATAGGAAAGAATCCTTGTAGTTTTACATTATACACGTAAAATATAACTTAGCTTTTTAAATCCATCAATTATACATCTAAATATTTCAGTATAAATTTACAGACACACAAAATTATATAACCATTTGCAAATTAACATCTAAAGGTTTTCAATTCAGCGAAATTACTAAATAACTAAAAATAAACTTACATACTCTTCTAAACTAATCCTCGCAAATTTACTCAAATTAAATAAAAAACATTCGGTTACTATCACCACATGCATATTTTATAAATTATTATAATCAAACAGCCGAACGCCAATCAATGTAACAGCAAAATAATGAAAAAAACTAACAATCATCGTCCTAATTACGTAAAAAACTGCAAACACTCAATATATTACAATAGCCACCTTAATAGGAATTTAGAGTATTCGTTTTGAGACGGTAAACAATTATTACATCTGAAGGTACTCTGGTTGGCAAATAAACATCATTAGCAGCTTAAAAATCTACAATTTTCTTACATTATCTGAAAAATATAAGTATTTATTTATAATTAATAAATCTACGTTCAGAAATATAAGAATGTCGCTCGCTGTATAATCTGCATTTGCACACAATTGTTCATAATAAATTATTCGATAATTTTCATCGAAACTTTTATCAAACGGAACCGAAATAAAATATAAACAGCCAGTTATAAAAAGTGTACAATACAATATTGAACACAGTGTGATAAATAAAAAAGCATTTAAACTATCGGTATTGTTTAAATGAAATGATTTGAAAAATAAAACAATTCTTACATCACCGGTAGCAACAAAAATTATTGTTGTGGCTATGTACTTAACGCTGTTTCTCACACAATTCTACCAAGTGTACACCCTCATTATTTCTGCTTGCAAATATAAGCTCATCAAACATACAAAAAATACGTTTTTGAGGACGACGACGTGACTTCAAATCGTCCCTGCTGGCAATTTGAGCTTCAAACGTGGCTGATCATCAATAGAGCGGTGATGACAGCCATTTATGAACAACTTGTACGAAACTGTTATCTATGGTACGTTCCTGTTCACCACGCACCATGGCGCCACGTTTAACATACATTATAATATCAAATGGTAACATTGTTTCACAAGTAGTTACGATATATATGATATTAGAGCAACATAAGTATTCTTTTTAAAAGCTTTGCTATATATAGTTATGCTTATAAATATTATCATAAGATTTAAATAGTATATCGTTAATTCTCTCTTATGTCACGTAAAATATGCAGACATCAAGTTTACAGAGGCTCTACGACCAACGATATCGGCGATCTAAGAAATAATTTAAATAACCGGCTATTCGAAAGTAATGAATAATTAATGGCTAAGACATTGTAGTTCGTACGACACAAGTAATATAAAAAAAATCCTATTCTAGAAGGATGTGAGAAATGTGTGACCGAAACAACACACTATACTAAAAAACTAGAAAATATTTAAATTATTACCCAAAAATAGGAATAAAAGCACTTAAAGTACACGAGCGCTGTGAGCCGTCGTTGAATTTAAATATTTTGTAATCACAAAATAGGAATGAAATACATATATAACGACCGCGCACGCCCGCACGCACACACCGCCGACTATGGCGCACACAAGCATATATCATCCTGTTCGAATCTGACAGAATGAATTGAACGAAATTCACGTATATTCATATAATATAAGTATATAAATTATTTGTAAGGCGTTTTATTATGTTCTATGTTTCGTTATTCAATAAGCATTAGATGATATTTTTGTTCTAATCGTACGAAAAGCATTTTTTCAACATTAAATTTTACGTAGAACAAATAAAATTAAAAAACACACTTAAATACAGGAGTGTCTTACATGTGTATACAATACTTTTTACCCTACCTTTAACTCATCTGGCTATAATAATAATACGAATATATTAGCCGTCTCTTCTCATGTACCATAACGTCACTATGAATCGAAATAAACTATATTTTAATAATACTATACTCTTATTAAAAACTCTGCAACTTTCACCTAACAATGTGAAAATTTCGGACATTGGTGAATCGCATAGCAAAGTTCAGGTTACAGCTAACCTTGAGGCAAATTACCCAGAGTCCAAAATTCTCCGAAGACCGTACTGTAGAATCACATTTGGCGCATGAGAGGACTATAACGCCATTGCGCATGCATGCAACAAATGCATCTATAGACACAAAGAAACATAAGTGATTGTTTAAGACCGTATTCCGGCAACTAAATAAAAAAACTAATGATAACTAAGAAATAAAATTGTAAATAAATTGTAAGGAGGGCAGTCTAAATTCCATTAAAACTCTTACTTCGATATCATAGACAATAAATTTGTTTTAATAATCTACAGACAATAAACGCTGGCGTGCCTGATATTTACAAATTTAAACAATAATGTATGAAGTATGAAGTTGAATGATTGGATATTTTAATGCCCTTGACCGTAGATCACAATATTCTTACTACACTCACTAAAGCTTTTAAAAAACCTACACGACCTCGCCATTTATATCACATTTTAATAATTACAATTTCAACAACCAACGGCTACCGATAACCACAATTTAATAACATCTACAATGAAAAACATATCACTTAAAATATTTTAAAATGCATTCGTATAACTGCGCGCCGTAGAGCAGACTCGATCACAATGAACACCTACTTACGCGCTTAATTCGAGACCAATTTTCATTTTAATCAGTCGCTAATAGTTTTTAATGTCTCGTCGTTCGAATCGATATTACACCGTATCGAATTTGACTAATAATTATTACACGTACGTCTCTTAAAGAGTCATGTAACAGTATATCGTACTTGTATACAGGATCACTTCAGAGCCTGAATAAGGGACAGTCAATATATTATGTTAAATTTGGTCTTCATCTGTCGTTCGCTATACTAATTCCTCCAAAGCTTCCTCCCTGTTGAACTGATGCTTCACCAGCGCCTCTATGACTCTGCTCTCCGGGAACCCGAGGTCCATCAGTTCAGACAAGATGAGAAGACCTTCTATTACCTGGAACATAACAGTATTAAATGTCAGTACAGTGTAAACCAATGCTCTCATTTCAAAGGTTTAAAACAGATCTTTAAAAGTGAAAACGAATGCTTCACATATTGGAAATGTTCATAGACGATATTTTTCATCATTATCATCATCATCATCATCAGCCTATTCCCGTCCACTACTGGACATAGACTTCTCCAATAACACGCCACTGAGCTCGATCTTCAGCTCTTTGCATCCAACGATATTTCTAGTTATCAAATTTAAAAGTAAAATAAAACTAACTGCATGCCTGTAATCTCCTTAGAGGCAGGTCGAAGAAGGTACGCTCCCACGTTTCACCAGTAACGTGGATGGATAGGTTGGGTGGTCATCATTTTGTTCAGGCATATTTCCAGAATATTTCCAGAATTAAAATCAGAAAAATCTAGTAGTATGCGACCAAGCATTTGAACTCGAGGACCTTCTGATAGGCAGCCGTGCTTGCAACCAGCATAACCAACGAGACATTGTAATTAACATCCCTATTCATTATTCCGCAAATGTGCCTGGTTTACGGCAGTAGGTTCACCACCTATTCCATGGTGAGACGTAGACGTAACTTGTGAGATATAGGAGTGTACTACAAGTCCTGTGCCTAACTCTTTGGGAATTACAAATGTAACATTTGTTTTATCATTGTTATGAAACATGAAAAATAGCTAAATTATAATGTGTTCCATCACACTCTTTCCTTGTTATGCTATCACATAATGTGACAATTGTATATTATTTATGGACGGACTGTGCCGCTAGCTCCTATACAAAATACAATAAAATTGAATGTTGATCAATAAAATAAAACAATTTTCATAACTCACAATTCAATGAACTGAAAATGAATTGTCTAATTAAACATCCACTTATCAATAATGGCAAAGTATGTTTCAAGAACAGTAAATATCCTTGTGAATTAAGCCATAACAAGCTTTGAATTCCAAAAATTGTTGCCAATTTATTCCGTGATATTATCAAAACCATAAGTTCCAAAAAATCTCATATAGCTTCTTTTTCTTCATTGAGCCAATAATTGATAGTAATTTGTCAGACATTGTGGTGAAAGGATTAGTAAAAAAGTCTAGATTGGTATATGTTGGTACTTAATCAAACATAATAGCTACTCGGAAAGGCTTCTTTCACCCTGTATTATATGCCTGGAATGATAGTTTAAGAACACTAAACTTACCTTCTTATCATTACAACCAACAAGTTTACACACTCTAGCGACTCGATCAAGCGGGAACCCCATGGCTTGTATATTCTGGCATGTGTGCTGCAATTTTGTTGGCAGTGAATCATATGGATTTTCTAGCTGTTCAACATATCCTTGAAATGGTCTCTCCATTTTCCTACCACCGCCTGATGATCCAGAATTAACATTTCTCGGAACTCCAG
Source organism: Mysoria ambigua (assembly GCA_018245875.1). Lineage (NCBI taxonomy): Eukaryota > Metazoa > Arthropoda > Insecta > Lepidoptera > Hesperiidae > Mysoria > Mysoria ambigua. The sequence goes on along the minus strand of DWEI01006481.1, from coordinate 4,080 downwards.
ATCTATTTACAGTCCTAGATCTGGCTGCCAGTTCCTCATTCAGTTCTCTCACTATATCTGGTACACTCCGTGATCTCGATTTCACCAAGTTTTGGGTGTTGGCATGTTGATTTTGATTCGGGTCTTGTATAGGTTTAGCCTCTGGTACAGTATAAGGTTGGTCCATATACTCAATTGGAACCTGAGGATAATGGAAGTAATATGGCTGGGGAATAAATGAAGATCCATTTGGTACTTGAGCTACATCACCCGAGGTTGTGGGTAATTGATTGTAATATGGATCAGCTACAGGATATGGCTGTGCAGGCAGTAGATAGTGATAATTGGGCATGTACACATTCTCCATCGGCATGGGGTTCTCACAAACAGGCTCTGTCATGTAGTAACCATTTGCCACAGGGTAGTGTGGTGGTGTAGCATAGATGATACTGGGTCCTTGTATTGGCTGATCCAGATATGCATTGGGTAAGTATGTAAGACCCTCTATGTGAGCTTGGCTAGAACAGTTAGCATAACCTGGATATGTAGGTTCTGGGTACACTTGCTGGGGCTGGCAATTGGCCCCGTGATCCCGTTGGCCCTGTAGCACTTGTGCTAGCAACTCCATATCATTAATTGTCTTTAATTCTACATTATCAAATGGGCTCGATGTATCATTTTCAAAGTCTTTGAACGTTAGAGTTTCTACATTTTGATTATACTGAGGTATCTTGGCTACTTTGGCAGGTAATTTTAGTTTCTGCAGAGGATCAGGGTCATCTAATAAATTGTTTTGTTGGACATTTGATTGGACCTGTATGGGTTGGAGGATATTTTGTTCAGGCTCAGTTGATTTACATGTGTAATTACCATCAGCAGTTGCTCCCTCAACCTCAGGGCTATTTTCCTGTGTTGGGGATGTTTCACAGGTTTTATCGATCTTATCATCTGGGGAGATAGCACTTATTTCGTCAGTGCTGGGGTAGGAGACTTCCGACACACTTAGCTGTTTCAACTTCTCTTCAGCCTCGGCGGCAGCTATAGCATCTAGCTTCTTCTGCTTGGCCTCTTCCAGAAGCTGCAAGCGATGACGCCGCTCGCTTTTCTTTATTTCCTTTGCGCTTCGCAGCTCTTTTAATTTAGAAAGTACATTCCGCTCGAAAGTGGTGCAATATCTATCACTTTCGATCACGGTCTTAGCTCGCGCCGGGCAATCCGTTACACTGTACGGTAAGTCAAAACTCGGCGGCCGTTTGTACTTTTCCGAAATCTTTACGGGAACACCGTCCATGTAATTCCCGAAATGTGACATATCCACGTATCTCCACCGAGGAGATAGCGATGTTAATTAAACAATGACAAAGTTTACTTATTTCTATATATTTTTTGCACTTTTAAGGTTACATTTTATTCTCCAACGTCATCACTTGTAGCACGGAACCCGAGATTACAAAACAGGGATTGCACGATCTTCAATAGTTTCCATAACAACAGAGAACGATTTTTAACCAAGCACAAAATATTTTAAACCTAGGCTAAAATTATATTATTTTGCAATTTGACAAAATCATTTCATGTCAAATGTCAAGAATTACTTTTTCAAGTAGGAAAGCAAAAATAATCACATGACTTTTGCTTTGATATTACTATAATGTCAAATTAGTTTTCATTATAGTTAAATATAACCATAATTGAAAAGCTTGAATAAGACAGGTCCTACGTTAAATTTAAAAAAATAATAAAACATTTGTTTTTCTTATTAAGATGTATAGCCTAGTACTGGCTTAAAATGGAACGCTCAAAAATTTTAAATAAAAAAAATAGCAACAATCACGTGTACACTACTATAGACGTCGTCAGATGTCGCTAGTATTACTCACAAAAGTCATGGTGGATTTTATTGAACTTGTGAAGAAATAATACGTATTCGTGGGTAGATTTATTATTATCGGCGTCGAAATATTTATAGCACGTTCTGTTCGTACGGTGAGAGCCCAGCGACAAGCACGCACTATTGACTACTGCATAAATATCAGTGCTAAACGCCATCGAACACGTTTGACTGTTCGTCTCGGATTTCGGTGTTACAGTAATTTCAAAGAAAAATAATAATTTCGACGTCTCACCGTACTAATTAAATATTACGTCTAGCATGACGCAATAGCAAACCGTACACGCCGCACGTCATTATATTTATCGGTGGAAGCACAGGTTAGTACGTCGACGGATATTTATTATACTTATGACGAACTGCCGGCGAAGTTCTCGTGACTAGATATTTCTATCCGCAGATATCGGGACAGTAATGAATGAAGGGGCGCCCATGATGTATCACGGCAGCAATGGGCTGAACGGACCGGGACCAGTTTACATGGTTCAGGGTCAGGTAGAGAGACAACCAGCGCGTCACTATCCATTGGAGGTGTTGCAAATGATGGGGGGTGTAGGCTCGCATGGAGCCAGCTCACCGGGTCAAGGCACGCCGCGACGATGGCAACCTCGCAAAGATCGCCAATCCTCATCGAAAGGCGATAACAGTGCCTTTGGTTATGATTCAGACGACTCGAGCCTGTCCAGCAACGCCTCTGGTTCCAATAAATCTAGTGAAAAAGGTATGTATGTAATTTCAAAAATGGTCACTACAAGTAGTATAATGTTTTATATTATACAGATCATTTATATTATAGTTTCACACATTTTTTGTAGTGATAATTATTCAATTATGACTTGTTTGTTTTGTTGTCAAATTACCCTCTTTTTATTCACATTGATAGTCATGTATTGTTTTATATGTAAAATTGCACTATTAATTTTTAGTAAACCTTATTCAAATTTATTGGTGGTAGAACCCTCTGTGGTTCGACTCCGGAGGCACCACCGCCACACCTATTTCTGCCTTATAACAGCAGTGTTAAGCACTGCTGTGTTCTGGTTTGTAGGGTGTGGGTAAGGGAGACATATTTTTCGAGGCATTTCAACTTAGTCCTCCGGGGCAGAGGTGCATCTGTGTTCGACTTATCTGGGGTTGATCACAAATGTCCATGGACGGCAGAAGCCACTTACCATCAGGTGGACTGCATGCCTGTCCTTCTACTTCCTTATTATAAAAAAAAAATTAAACTGTTGTATTCGATGATTTATAAATTATTACATTTTAATGCAATTTTTTTATCAACTATTTGCAAAAAATAACACGAAGTTATACATATTATGTATGAGACATGAAAATATTGTGTGTGCAATATATTTTAATAATTACACTTTAGCCATAGTGTGGCCAATAATGTATTATCATAAGAAATCAAAACCAAACTGCCTGCTCAAATGTTCAAAATCACAGTATAGATTAAATGTTATAATAAATAATGTTCCATTAGGTTGCCTGAGTTATGTTTATGAGACAGTTATGTTTAGAACAAAACAAAAAACCTATTAGTATAGAATTTTTTAAACAACTTCAATGTTTGCATTTTAATCATGTTTTCACTGGTTAACACTGGAGTTGGTTTCTAGATATGATATAGTAAAAATATTGCCTGGTGTATACACATTGATATTTCACACTTGGTGCTATATACCCTATAAGTGTTCTGACATAACTTAATGATAGTAATAGTCTGGTGGAAAAATAATTAGAGACGAGTGACTGGATTAATGATTGTCTGTTTAATCATTGCCACTGATTTAGATTCAGCAGAAAGCAGGCACTTCATAGGATGTAAAAAAGGCTCTATGGTGTGGAATAACTGGCTCTGGTTGTTCTATTATTATGTTAGTGTTCTGTTCAGAAAGATTTCCGATGATGCATAATGCTAAAAGGTGGTTACTGTTTACACAATGTTCTAATTTTAAAATTGGAACATTGTGTAAACAGCATTGCAGTAGTAAGATTTTTATAGACAACCTACCATCTAATGGAACTTTTATTGGAATGGGTCTTTCTAATGTTCTTGTGACCTAGTAATTAAATGTGTAACTTAAAGTTACATATGTTATAGACAAAACAAATCTGTTCAATAATATCCAGTGACCATCATGTGCTCGGTATTTTTTTAAATCTTTGATAACCATTTTGAAGCCAAATGCTGTATGTTGTAGATG
>DWEI01006480.1:0-10062 GCA_018245875.1 Mysoria ambigua | reverse complement strand
AAGGCGGAGGATCGAGCATCGTGGCACGCTCTGGGGGAGGCCTATGTTCAGCAGTGGACAGCTATAGGCCGATGATTTGAATATATTGTTAATATTAATATTGATTGATTAATAAAATTACTCATGTACAACATAATATTTTACATATTATGTTGTACATGAGTATAACAAACTCACGGCTGGAATTTTAAGTGCTCTTCAAACGAAGTGATAGACAATGAATACGCTGCGATACAAAATGGATCGGACCAATATAGCCACATAGATTAATAAGTAAAGCACTTGGTTATATCGATAACGGATCGTTCTATGATTGTATTTAGTGGCGTATTTGTTATAATAAATTTTATTAAAAAGTGTCAAAGTAAGTTTCATAAGATGTTGGTAAGAGCGAGCTTAGTCGTGCTTTGGCTTTGCTATATCATATAAGAATTTCGCAGTGCATCTTTAATCAAGCCGGCGAAACCTAATCTGGGTATTTAGCAAATTAACCTTTACATTAACATATGTGTACAGTACTTATAAATTTAACTTACTATAGTTACATCCTTCAAATAAGATAGAAACTGCAGGTAACGGTAGGTAAGTCTACGATAACTTGGCTCTCGTCGAAAACAAATTTATACCTACCCGAGAAAATCAATGTTTTTATATGAAGTCTTGATGTGCCAAATAGCGATTTGTAATTCAATAACGTTCTATTAGCATCGAAGGTGAAGATTCGAGACAGTTCGAGTGTTCGCTCGCGAACAGTTCCACGAGGCAGCAGCGAGGCGACTGGAGCAGGTGATGTCACCCGGCCCCATTAGCTCGCGGCTTGTTGATTTGTTCACGTTTATCGCAACGGGTCAAGAGCGGCGCCGATATTTGGGCGAGAGCAACTTTAAATATATCATGCGTATCTGTACCTATCGGCATATTATGCTGCTCAGGTTGTGCAATTTATGTAGTAGAGGACGCTCAAGATTTTTGTTTAGGCCTGTCGCTATATTTTAATATTTGTCTTTATCGTCAAAGCTGATTGTTACATTTCATCCTCGTTCAAAAGTGCAGCATTTCACTTAATAATTGATTACCCCTAATTTTACACTGCTATGAGTCTAACAATAGTTTTTTTATATGTGGCGCTTATGTAACTAAAGAAATCCACATTTGAAATATTACATTTCAAGCTTCAGTTTCAACATTCATTTACATACATACATAAAAGTCTGTGTATTTGTGTATACTGCAGCCGGATATCAAAATGTCAATATCAAAATCATTAATATTAGCCAAATGTACAATATGAACAAAGTCGAAGGTAGATTTGTCAATGAGAAAGAAAATCAACGACGTGAAGAAGCCTACATGCTTTCAAATTCTTCTCTTGCGTTCTCGACTGTGATTTCAATCGTCTCATTTGAAGAGGAGACTTATGTCCTACATTTGCATGAAAAAAAGACGTTTATTGTCGATGATAATTTAATCGTACAACAAATTGAAATTAAGAATTGAGCAAAATTTTTCTGCCGCTGAAGCTATAAGACGAATATTCGGTCACAATTTCGGTTTCGGTTTCGGTTGAAAGTCTGGTTTCAATTAGACATTATATTTATTATTATAAATCTATGAACTGCAATCCCTGGTTAATAAAGTTTTTTTTTTATTTACTGTGATTCTAACGACATCCATATTTATTATCATATTTACAATACAAAACAGTGGTGTGCTCTATCTCGATTCTTGTTGAAAGCAATATTATAATCGAAACCAGCTCAATACGAGTCACACTCAGCGGAGCGGACGTGCCTCCGATCCCAACTATTGTATTATAATCCGTGCCTCGATACATTCTATAGTCCTTTTACTACCTCGGCCGCTTGAATCGTGAGGTCATCGAGAGAAACATACATATGTATATATGAATTGCTGATTTTTATTAAGAACCCATCCGCCGCTGCACTTTTTTCCCTACTCAATTACAATCGGTAATTTTTGATTTGCAATGAATTGTTTATAATTTGTAAACCAAAGCTGTAGTAAGACAATCATTGCGTTCATTTAACTTTTAACTTTTTAACTAAATTTGCTTAACTATTTAAGTCTTGGTCTATACATGCGAATTCATACAACATTCATCTACACCGTATGTTCTTGGGTCGCTGAAAACCGTATGATCCTTTGGAACGCACTTTGGATTAACAGATCGCTCGATCGATTACGCTCTCATCATGTTGAAAAAGTTTGATGTTAAGAATATGAAAGATATTTATAGAATTAATATTAGGCTAGCTCGCATAATAATATTTTTGGGCAACGGTTTACAAAGCTATCTATAAGTCAAATAAGACAAAGCTCATGTCGGATAGCTGATAATCTTAGGGTACGTTTAATATTTAAAGGTATTCCCTTTAATGCTAAAATGTTGTAATATAATTTTAATAGGAATGTATTGCGCTTCAGTACCACTTTGATAAATCGCTGGCACTGAACAATTATTAATACTTTTCCCATAAATGTTTGAACTGGAAATAAAACCCACAAACACTACTTCAGTAGTCGTATTTACTAATTATCAGCGGCCCAATCAAATAGCTGCATGCATGTGATCAGTGCTTGCACACCGCATGCATGCAGGATTGACTGCGTGCATGCAGTCAATGCTGAATGCATGTGTTCGTTTACATACGAGTTGGTTGAACTAAAAATTATTTTACTTGTGGTCACCTGTCCGACGAACTCACAGCCTTCGACTCCTACGGTTAAAACTGTGCTTTAAGTTTATCGAGTTGTAGAATTATGTGTGTATCTATGTCAATTGAACTTGAAATTTGAATTAAAATTAAGAATTTTTGGCCTAGTGTCTCTAGGTATTTTGTCTAATGTCAATTTGATATCCATGAATTCGTTCCCTTCTGCGAGCATCAATTGTTATTTATAACGTGTAGGTCTCATTAATATTTGCGTTCCTATTCGCTAAGTGCTTTTCATAAAAATAATCATCACGTTAACATTCTCCGACGTCGGCAAGTGATTTGTGGGAAGAACGAAGCGTTTTGTTATCGGGATAATGGGGTCCGAGTACCCCGTATCCATCGAATGGCGTTAAAAGGCTTCTGTCCTTGACCTTGACGTTTATCATGGCCGCCATTGCGTAACGCTTTACCATTACCTATGTCTAAATATTCTATTCCACATTCTAAGTAATGTGGTCGGATCAATATATTCTTCGATATATAAGAAACCCTTCATTAGTTCCGTATTAGAAAAATCAAAAGTTGTGTCAATATTATGTGTTGTTCACTTTCAACATATTTAACGGTCGCGTCGAAATTCGACGTCCGAGTGACCTTGACAACCAAATTGCGTTGCATAATTGACCGGCTACACAACTTGTGGGGCTTGGCAAAATAAATATGTTCCATCTCTTTCGCTCTAAATATTGTGTCCTTGATCGTAAGCATTGCATGTTTTTTGTTTTGTATTTTATTGTGGAATAGTTAGTTTTCAAAAGTTCGATATTCTATTTTATCGGCTGCATATTTTGCCGATAGTGTCCCGTTTTTTATTAGGTATTGGCTATTTCCCATCAGTAGGTAGGCAAATAAAACACCAGATACGGAAAATTTCATTTAAAATTTAACCATCAATTACACTTGAGCTCCTACTTGTTTTCCTCGTTCAGTGTCGCCAGTGTGCTTCAGAAATATATTACGCAATGAACGTGTTTAGCTTGTGGTGTTTGAATATTACATTTCTACACTTGACATTTTGTATAGGTAGACATTTGTATATTTGTTGTTTATAGCCAGTAGTGTTCAGATTATTTATTTATTGGTAACTTGGAATTTTAAAATGGGTATCGTTAAGTATCAAGGCAATGCAATGCAAGCAGAATTTTAAATATTTTTACAAAAATTATTAAAATGTTCCATTTTGTTCATTGAAGAATACGACATGTACTTTCATCAACTCATAAAATACATTAAAAGGAATATTTTAACATACAGATTGATCAAAAATGATACTTTATTGCTTACAAATGTAGGATGTATATATAGATTTATTTAGACTTCTAGTTCCGACGGGTTAAGCGATCTTACTAGACATCATCGTCCGAAATTTTAGGTAGAATAGTTTAAAAACTTCATTGTTACATTTCTCTCTCTTTATTTTTAGAGAACCGTAGCACACCAAAACCCATCAATCTCTCAAGTGAAAACTGACGTCTCCGCTGTGCTCAAATAACTCATTCACATTGAAAATGGCCACTGTTTCTTCGTGACATCAAACAAGCAACACGAGCTGCAGAACAAGTCATTACATAATTTATTAGAATTAGTGACGATTTTATAAATGAAAACTAATGTACTTAACATTGATCATGATGTTATTAATTACGTAATTTATACTCGTATAATATCCACAATCAATGAAATTTCTTTGAAATAGGGCAAAAATATTTTGTTTCTTGAATTAATGGAGACGTTTCATTTTTTGGCACGTTTTGTTTGCATTTCAAAATTACTAGTTTTGAAATAAACGTTACGTGCACCTACGATTACGATTATACTTACATAATTATGTATATTTTATTGTTATCCTATTATTAGTTGCAATATTCCATGTGCGGTTACAATATTACTACTTTTTAGACGTAATAAATTAGGCGATGTGTGCTTTTTTAATAACGTCATTAGCTTCCTGTTCATCGGGTCTCTATCATTGGTCTTCCGCCGGCTCACCGTCACAGCCGTGTTTTATCCCCAAAAGCTCCAAGTTATCGTTCAAAGGAATCGTATTTTATTTAGTCTTTAGTCTACGCTATTAATACTTCGACGATGCTCTTGTTTAATTCATAATGAAGCTGATAATCAACAAAATTTAAGATATTGATTTGATCTTTTTTACAATATGTGGTCCATTATAAAATGTCAGATCAGTAATTTTGTTTAGTCGTTGATTAGTTTTATGGTTTATTTATTTTAATGTTATTAAAAAGGCTGTTTCAAAAAAACACGAAACATGGCTTGCCACGTATTCAACCGCAGCTCTGTTAATGTGAATGTAAATGACTTTATCTAGATTAACAACGCAAAAGTCTAGCCACGTAGAAGTTACTGCCATCAGGCTTTGGCTATTATTACTACCCACACGAGAACATACTTCCGAGCAGGAATTTAGCAAAAACTACCGCTATTTTTTATTTGAAATTAAAGTTATATCTGTTTCTTTCATTCATTTTGAGTGGGCATATTGTTGTTGTTGTCTTGTTAGTATTGCTGATTCGGTGGTTGTGAATTCGATTCTCTCTTTATAAAATATTCTGGGACAACTTAAACATAGCAATAGGCTCTCGAAGGGACAAAATCTGTTCTTTGATAGCCACATGGATTATACATTCTACATAAATACATCTATATTGCATAAGAAATACTTTATGCCAACAGAAAATATGTCTCCTGGGCGAAAACCGATCCCGCCAATCTCAATTGGCGAGTGAAATGTCCCAGTTGTAATATTGGAGTTATTGTATTTTTTTGTAACGTAAGTGAAGAAGTTCAATAAGCTCATAACCACGTTATTAAGAGGTTCGTTATACATTGAACCAAGCCCAAATCTTATGATTCTATTGGGAAGGAGTCACTAGATGCAACATAAGTACCACATAGAATCTACAGAATCCAAGCCCATGAGTCACAGTCACCACCGTGTCCCGCGACTCTCACCGAAAGTGCGCCTCTGTAATATATTACGACTGCCCTTTTGAGTTTTATTTGAATTCCTCCGTCCGTCTGGATTTTAAAGCAGATTATTCGTGCACATTCGTAAATGCACCTTATCATTATAACGTTTAAGTATCTTTCACATTGCTTCAACAAAATGTACTGAGAACTGAGCATACACCACATGACGATATTATACTTTGTATATTGTGTGCGCTGGTTTAATTTATGACCTAGTGGTATGAGAATTCTTGTTCCTTGTTGTATGCTTCTCTTTCTGTTTTAGACGCCGTCATCCAACTTCGTTGCTACTCACAAACATTATTGCTTTGTAATTGGATACAATGAAGTCTGATAGTTTATTTTTACATATCTTTCTCAAATTTTAGGCGAGTTTATAATAGTATTATCAACATAATGATGAGATGAAAGCTAAAACGTGCATTTGTAAGGAATCAAACTCTGAAAGTTTTATACCCTTTATGCATTTTATTTAAAACAGTTTAAAATTTGTCATTCGTATACCAGTCTTTATTTGATGTGATTTATTGGGATGACAGAACACTGCATAGAGTGTTTGATATGAGAATTGTACTGAATACAAAACGACATGACTTATTTCCACACAACATAGTATTACGCCTGTATCTCAGGAAAAGAAGAATTATAAGCAGAAGCGTATAGTACTGTTCCTTTTGACAAGTAATTTTACGCCTCCCATTGCGGGTGAGCTTATTGTTATATATGGCGCACAAAAATTGGACCCCGAGCTACTAATGGGAATTACGAGGAAAGAGAATAGTCCGAAAAATCTTGAAAGTGCCTTCCTGGAGAAGATTTATTCGATGATATGGTAATAAGAGCATACGAGACTCGTTCGCGAAAACAGGTCTCATTATAGGATAAGATGTAATATACACGTTGAATAGTCAGCCAGGCGAGACTTAACGCACGATAACAGAAATTTATATATATGAGGAATATTAGGGTTTGTACATACGAAATACACCTATGCGTGTTGTATGATATGTACGTAACATTATGTTTGAAATTCCCGAAGAGGTAGTCAGAGAAGTATATTATACTCCCGCGTTTGTCCCAATATCGAAAGGGTGGTAAGTCTATTGCGATAGTAAGATGTGTATCAATATTTAATAGGGGTTCTGTATTCAATCCTTCAGGGCGATTGCGAGAAAATAGTATTTCGTAGACTCCCATCGTAAGACCTAAAGGATCGAGGAAGATCGAAGATGAATTAATTGTTCCCCAATAGTTGACAAAGTTATTGAATGTATTAATGTTATTAACAATACTATTGCTTCTATCCTGTTAGCAATTATATTCATTGTTTGTCTACTGATCTCTACAATCACACTCAAGTCCCACGGTTGTATTATAAATCAGTACAAATCAATAGTCTTATCACCAATCAATGTTAACTGTACTAAATGATATCCACAGTTCCGTCTGATACTCGGTTCCCGTTTGAGATCGATCGCAGATAGCTATATACCGCAACAGCCAGTTGTAACTCGTAGCTGCTTATTTTATTCACTCCCTGCGGATGACCTGACATCAAACTGTCCTCCTTCGCACACTCTGTATTCAGCCAGTTTTAAGTATACGTGTTAAGTCCATTTTAAAGTCACGTTCCTGTCTTTAATGATTGAAGTTGGTCTGCTCCGTATCCGAATATCTGCTCATTACATTGTCCAAACTGGTATACAATCATGTCCAGAGCTCGAATGCGATGGTGAAACAAACGTGATCAATCGCTTAACACTGGCAACTGAAGAACAGAGATTCGTGTTTGCCATTAACGCTTGGCCGTCCGAGGGCAAATCGCTCACGATGTTACCTAAATGGCCAGATCCAGATTTCTGCGTGTTACGCGTACCATGTAAGGCTTACAACAAATGCTAGTAGTGGTAAAGAATTTAATAACCCATATCTAATGTCGATCGCGTTGTAAGCGGAGATTCGAGTCCAGTAAATGTTATGGTTATGGTCTGTATGTTATAATGGTTGTGAAATAGTTTCATTTGTAAATAACTTGAATACAGCATGTTTTGTATGAATGGGACGGCGTATGTTAATTTATTACGTAAGTATCGCCGGCGTGACTTCATCGCGGTGGGGACTGAAGTCGCGCAATCACCAAAAATAGTTTCGCACTGACCGCTTGTTAAAATCCGTTGCATGTTGCCGGTACAAGCGTTTTGTCCTGTAAAATAGTTTCCACATGTTGTTGTTTTAAATTCAGAACGTTACTTATTGTATCTTATTTTCCTGAAACTATCAATACAAGTCAATAGTTCCGGCTTTTGCGGATCGCGGATTTCGCGGATCCGTTCGCGGATTTGCGTCTTCTATTTTCATTACGTTCATCATACACTAAATCGTTTCTGCTACAGTCTGCAAAAGAGAGGAGGTACCGGCCGCCATCTATTTTCCCGATTCGTACAACCTAGAAGTATCTATATATTAATACGTGAAGCGTCGACCTTTTGCTTCCTTTTTACGAACGGTGCGCGAACGGACGAGTATGAAATTTGACACACTATAAAGTTCAGATGGGGGATTGTTGCAGGAAAATAGTGAATAGAAAAATGAAATAAAGCATTATAAATACCTTGTTTTATCGAAAACCCACCTCACAAAACACTGTACGTACACGGATGTTGATAATAATATATCGATGTTATAATTTAGAAATATCGATATTTATGTAATGTTTCATTAGACGACATATAGACAGTTTGATATTCAAATGTAAATATCGGTGGTCCATATATTTTTTTTTGTAAGTTATTTAATCTATTCAATTCAAAAAGTATTCTTATTTATAGTCCTCATTTGGTTTTGTTGTATGCATGTATTGTATGTACGTATGTATTATTATATTGGTGTTAGTATTAACATTGAAACTTAAAATATGTTTAAGACAATTATGGTTCAATTTCAACCAGTAGGCGCCCACTAGTTTAAGATAACAATGTATAGTTATTTAATTTATTGACTCATGACCCTCAATCACGCCACCACAACAACAACAGAAAGTGAAGCTAATTATTGTCGTATAAACAACCAACAATATGATGACCTAAAATCACGTGCCCCAATTAGTGCAACATTACGGACACACATCATTCTTTATTATCGTTTCGTTTTCATAAAACCAATGTATTGAAAGTATAAACAATGTCGTATCGAACGTGATAACACAAGACGCAATAAAATTGACCTAAAAATAACCCACGTTGCGGGCAGCGACGTAAGTTTAAAAACGGCAACAAATTTAATGGGGGATAAAGTACACCTTATATATGTATATGTTCACTTGCGAATGTAAATGCGGCGGCGGACGAGTGTGGGTGTGTTATTATTAAACGTAAAGGCCCAGAGCACGAATCGTACCGTGTGTGGTCTGTTGGTATTGTGCAATTAAATTCACTGCACTTTCTCCTCTACATTGAGACATGCTTTTTTTCTGTCACGTCACGTCAGACTCGCTCTCGCCGTGGTGAGATATTGGTTCGTGAGTTTTACGTGGATCGAGGTTGCCGAGTCATCAAATCATATTATTCGAAAGCTGATTTATGATAGAACCGCTAAACAGCTAACGAGAATATGTTTTATTTGATTATGTCTCAGGCATTACTTAGCACAAATACAATAAATTACCATTGTCACTAAACTTAATATTATTTGTTTCGAACTTTCGTCAGTTCGTAATTTATTGATATTTTGTATACGAGAATAAATTCCATTCGAAATCACTGGATATTCTTTAAAGTAAAATAACGGGAATTATTAAAAAAATATAAACAATTGAACTAAAGTTTGAAGTAAACTGTTTTTTGTGCCCTAATATGACTACTGACATAAACATAACAAAGATCCTTAGGCAATTCTATATTTGATGGTGTCGATTTAAGTGACCGCTATGACGGTATGGTGTGACCTGTTTTGACACGGCTACTTGATTGGGCCTATGAGCAGCACATTGGTCGGTGCAAGAAGCCGTATTTTTCGGTCCTCAACGCTAACCAGTATTAGGAATTATAAGAGCATGAGGTCTTATAATTTGTAATGATCGGAATAGTCTATAATGCTCCTTATTAATCTGTGGGTTTTAACATTGTGATTACTGCGTACAGAACGCTTTTAAATGTAAAATAAAACGGATCTTAAGACAGGTTCGCTAACTATCAATCACAAGAGAAAATGTAAATTTATTATAATATATCACTATAAAAGAGCTGGTTTTATAAATAGCTGCTATGCTTATTTGGTATACGACATCCAAATATACTGTCAATGTCACGCTACGTTGTTACGATAGAACTAAAAG
>DWEI01006479.1:0-10063 GCA_018245875.1 Mysoria ambigua | reverse complement strand
CGTAACCGGTGAATCACGGAAATGTTCTGCATTCCTCTGCTTACCCCTTCGGAGATTACAGGCGTGAAGTTACGTTGAATATGAAATTAAAATTAAAATTACAGTACCTATCAATAAGTTACTCAATTTTGTAAACCTAAAAAAATACTAAATCGTTCTAAATTAATACTTTCCGCCTACGAACACGACCAAATCTTACATTGAAAATGTAATTTTATGTAAAACATACATTTTAATAGTATGCAAAAACAATTCAAATAAAATATTTTACAGAAATATTTGACATAAAATATTCATAATAGTATTTCCGTCCACGGTTCGTTATACCCACAGTTCGTTTATTGGAGCATTGTGGTCGAAATTGTTTGTTTTATTAATTGCTTAAATGTATGCGGGAATATTAAAAAAATCAATTTGCACTACATGTTTTACGTCGTACCGTCACGCCGACCGAGCAGAAATACTGCAATATTTAACATTTTATAAAATCATTGTACTGTTATCATAAAAAAATTCACTTTTATTGTTCTATGGCTGTATACAGGTCTTGTTTTGAACGGTTCTCGCCACCGTCCTCTCCGCGGGCGGAGCGTACACTGCTTGCTTGATTATAATATGAGAAACTGATATTGAACTTACCGATAAACCATTAAACTCAATTTAAAGACGTCCGCAGTTCGTAAGTACGACAGCCTCTCGTTTCAATATTTCACATGAAATATATTCGCGTACTTTATAATAAGGGCTCAACAGAACAGTCATTCAAAGATCTGTTGTTCGATACTAATCGCATCATAATTAATTTCATAATAATTACTCTCCTGCTAGATACGGCCCGTACGTTTCACAGTAGAGTTGTTGCAGTGAGTTAAAATGTATTTTGAATATTATGAATATGTGCTTCAAAACCGTGTAAAAAAGAAAAAAAATTAAGTAATCATCAATATGTGGAAACATAGAAATATAAACACTCGCGTGCACCTCCCCCTCCGTAAAGTACTTAGCGTGATGTTATAATAATAATAACAGCAGTACAATAATGAGGATGGTTATAATATTTTTCATTATTATATACTCTACCTAAAGCACTTACAGGGTATGCAGTACGCACCGTATTCATCCTAGATTGTGTTGGTCTCCCTCAGCA
Source organism: Mysoria ambigua (assembly GCA_018245875.1). Taxonomy (NCBI): domain Eukaryota; kingdom Metazoa; phylum Arthropoda; class Insecta; order Lepidoptera; family Hesperiidae; genus Mysoria; species Mysoria ambigua. The sequence goes on along the minus strand of DWEI01006479.1, from coordinate 8,916 downwards.
TCTACGCACATAAACATGCGTCTTCCAAATCTGTTTGGTCATTTCTTAACCAGCTATTCTTTCTGTGCCCGAAACATCAATTTTTATTATAATAAGAACACGAAAAACTGAATGTGAGTTATGAATCCACAAATATTAAATCTAATTAAGATAAAAATTACTTGCCAGTGTATCGATACTGATTCCACTAGATTCGTCTCACTCCAAGACGTCTGCATAACAAATGACTTGAAAATACTCCAAACCCCCAAATAAAGCTTGATGTACATTAGGTCGATCGCGACGGGCCTCTAACAACGTTAGACACTAGTGGACTAGTAGAGATTGAAATTCTTTCGAAGTTTTCAATCCACTGGCACATATCGAAAGTGATTATTGTTTTTTTTTATCAATAAAGCGTACTATTAATATTTGACTCTCATATAATTTTTCAGTTTTAATTGTAATGTCAATTTTATAAGATATTTAACGGCAGTACTCAATTAATCAATATCATGTTACTAATAGGGTTTTATTTAAACCGTTAACATTTATTTCAATAATCTTATATTGCACGTTATGCTATACTTTTGTGCTCGATCGCAACCTCTAATTCGACGCGATGTAATGTGAGTTGCGCTTTAGATTTCGTTTCTTATTATAAGACTATTATCAATTTGGCAAGGTTTCATTTAATCATTATTTCAAATTAATCCATAAAGACATTGTATTTTTTTCATTAATTTTCATTGGTTCTTTAGTTCTGTGTAACTATTTTTATTAATAGTGGTGACTCAGAAACGCTGTCTGGATTTCACATTTGCTATGCTAACCGAAAAGAATCAATTTTTATTCACATTTTGTTTTATCTTTATTCTTTTTCATTCTTATACATCTTTATCAAATACTCGGGTCCGGAAAATTTCGATTCTCGGGTTGAACACTACAGAATTTTTTAAATTTAGATTTTCCAGTAGTGGTTCGGAGTTTGAATATGTGTCCGATGCATGGGAATAGGCTCACCACATATTCTATAATGGGACGTAAACTTAACCAGTGAAACGTGAGAGTGTTCTGTATTCCTCTGCCTACCTCTTCGGGGATTACAGGGGTAAAGTTACATTTTTTTATCCAGTAAATTTTCAAATTTATTATGAACACACCTATATAGAATTTGCTCTCGAATAATTTCATTTATATCTTTATATTTACTAATACAAGTCCTTTTTTACACTTGAGTTTATCGACGTCGTGTATCTGACTGCGAATAACCTAAAATGTCAGCCGTTCTGGAAAAAATCCAAGTTCGTCTGTTGTAGAAAGCTTGATATAAAGAGCGGCTTTGGCAAATGTCCCCGAGATGTCTTAGATTGGGGTTCATACGAAACGTGGCATCTTATGTATCTCTCACATAATCCGTGCCGCGAACGACTAACTTAATAAGAAGTTGACCTTAAAAACTGATAATAATTAATATAACCAAGACATAAGAATATTTTCGATCATCATATCTTAATTTAATTTTATATTTACAAACATGCCCCTGGAGGTGAACGCGGTGATGAATGATGATTTGCGTAACTAATATTTATCTTATAGGCTCACCATCTATTTCATCATGGGACGTAAACATGACTAGTGAAACGCGGGAGTGTACTGTAATCCTCTGCCTACCTATTCGAGAATTGCAGGCGTGGTGTTGCGTTTCAAATTTCAAAAGAATCATTGAAAAATGAAATTAACCAATGAATTCTCAGAAAATGACGAAACCATAAATTACCTTGAAATATATATTTATATTTATAAATCCTAAGCAAATATGAAGTTGGTGAAGTATATTTTTATTATGACTTTTTACTATTTATTACTAATGCCATTGTATTTCCTTCGCGATTGTATATTAACAAAATAAAATAACTAAGGTATTTTTTTATAAAAAGAATAAATAATTTTTATTGTCACTCTTTTTCATTACTACCCCAGCATTATGTTCACGATTGTATATTAGAAAATATTACTGTGGGAAGCTATAATAGCGTTGAGATATTGTTTCAATATTATCAATTTTAAGAATGAAGATTTTTGATACTAGCTTCGATATGAAAAAACATAGACTTTTTGGTATACATTTACAAGTAACTTGAATTTATATTTAATTGAAATTAATATTATAATCATATGTACTAATATTAATAACAATTAAATTTGTATTGTAAATATCAATTAAATCTGTGTTCTACTCAAACGTGTCCTCAATCGTTTTTTATGTATTTTATGAGATCGCAATATATTTGTAAAACATCAACACATCTCACCGACCGACACGGCCATTGTTCTCCACGTTTCATTTTCAAACCGCGCATAATAAAAAAAAACCGTGGCACAGGGAACTACATAAATCGGTATCGGTCGACATTGTCTCAATTCCAACGGTATGCAATGTTTACTGTTTCGAAAAAAAAAAGTAAAAAGAGCGCGCTATAAATTCGTCGGCGTTGTCGGCCCGAGCGTTGCCGGATGACACTGCTATACTTTGATTAATCGTTGCAACGATTGATACCCTCGAACCCCCCACTGGCAAACGAAATGGAATATCGGGAGCGACCGTCGCACGGCCGATACTACCTTTCGATATGCAACGCTAACAGTTTAACAGCATGTTTGATACTTACATGGACAGTTGGCTCTATACATTCAAGGGGAAATGCTGTTAATTTATTATTATTATTTTATTGTTGCTTAAACCATTATGCGAATAAATTTCATCTTTTGTCTTTTGTCAAGTTTTCATGGTCAGATTGCTGAATCAATTTCGATAGAGTGTATTGTGATGTCACTTGTACCACCGGGTGTCTGTTATGTTACCAAAGAAACTTAAATTGCTGTTATAATTGTTTTCTAATGTATTAGTTATGGACTACGCGGAGATTATTCAGTTCGATATAGTATCGATGTAATGAGTTCAATATTCATTCCCATTACAAATGCCACTTTAATTAACAAATACAATTTAAAGTTATTGCAACTTTAACACGGCTTCGAATTGCATTTAATTTAATTGAATCGGGATTGCTAAAGCTACCGGCATTCCCCTTTTGATATAAAGACGTGAAAAACCCAATGAGAACATAAATAAAACAGAATTCGCACTTCCAAACAACGTTTTACGAGGTAACATCTTTTTAAACTACGTTCAAAGTCGTATCTTATCGTATAAAATATTTAATGCCATCTAAAATATCCCGTATCGGCGCCTTTATATTGTTTATGATGCAGGTGGATATAAATTAGTTCAATTTAACAGGAACCCGCTCTTTAGGGGTCCACGCACAGAACAGGTCCAATCGGTTAATTTGTTTCATATATTTTTTTTTCTTTTCATTGTACACGGAACGAGTCGGAGAGTCCTTGACTCAACGAGGTGTAACTAAATGGTCAAATTTGTAACGAATCGATGTCCGGTGGTCGCTGGTCGTGATCGTTGATCGTTGGATGGCTACACCTGTCTCGGTTATCAGCTAAATCTCTAATTAAGTAATTGTTGCTCTTTAATATTGTGTTCCGACGCGATATCTGGGAACAAAAGAAACTGTTGCCATTGTTACGGATACATTCTCTTTACCTACCAAAGCGTCGACTATAATGTGATTCGAGAGAGCTGTCGACTCGAGTATTACTCAGATTATGAGAGCATTGCTGAATTCGTATTGAATCATAAGACCCTCAATATACGTTTCTCACTAAAACAGGCATTACGAATGAATATGTTCAATACATTTTATTTTAATTACCAATCACAAAAACGATGTACCGATTCGATGGAGTCCGATATATGCTGGCCGACCGCTCGCCCTGTTGTGTGTCTAGTTATCAAATAATCGACCTTATTGATGTATGGACTACTGTCTGGCCATGATTTATAATGGCTTCCGTCTAGGACATCATTCCTCTACGATGATTTTCAATCACATCCGACGGTTCGTTAGCGCGTATCTGTGATCGGTGTCGTGAATTTAATTTACGATGGACTCGGCATGTATGAATATTATATTCTATTTTATGTGTAGATTTTGTTTATAGGCAAATTAATTTACGTATTTTTATTATATTACAGAGATAAAATAATATTATACAGATAAATTACCATTTAAATAGACACAATCAACAGTTTTTTTAAGATATCTCTCGGAATACAATCAACTTAGTTAACTATGTTATTATTTGATATTTATAATAAAAAATATACGATTTCGTTAAGTACGTATTTGCAATTTGTTCTTAAGGTGCCTGTTTCGATGTTCCAAATGGTGTTTTTTTTCTATATTAATTATTTGAACTCCATCCTTCTTTCTAAAGCACTCCTTGAGCCCGCAAAAGCTCTCTTTAGAGGAAAATAATTAAACCGTACTTAATATTTAAAATTGTGGTTCATAAGAAAACTCGTATTTAAGAATTAATAATAATAAGGTAATAATAATATAATCGTTATAGCAGACCCCTCAGAAAAAACACGGTTAAGGCTGTCAGGATGTCAGGATGGCCCAGTATACATTGACAGACTCCAAACACCTATAAGAACATTACGAAGAATTTTAAGTAGTGCAGACTTCTTCAAAATGTTTTCCTTCATCATACCATCAAGTAATATATTAAAATATAGGTACAACACATTTTTTTAATCGTAATGACATTGCCAAAATGCTAAAACAAAATGAACGCGATGATTGTGCCGCATCCAGCCATTCGTAACTAACATGTACAAAACAATCTTTTACCGTTGGCAACATCAACAAGTAGAACAAACACATGTAAATAAATTGAGATGAGCATTCTGTTGGCTGGCAGCTCGATTCATCAGTAATTCACGTTGCGTTATCAATCAACCCGGTATGATTGATGAAATATTTTCCTCGGTAGCCGGATAACTTGTCTGCCATGAAGTTAATTAAGATCTCTTCTAGTTCTAGTAAAATAATTGTGCGTAATATCTCTAGCCGTATCGTTGCGACAGGCGCGTAAAATATGATTACGGTCCGTTAAAAAGCTTACCGTTTATGGCGGAGTTAATAAAGTGCACTTTAAGGATTTTGTTACTGAGCTATGTGATCTGAGGATTTAATGTTTGAGATTTTTAGATAATAAAAATGATTGGACGGTGGTTTACTGTACCTCGATAAACATTTACAGCATATTAAATGAAATCAACATTGGCACAAAACAATGCGCACACTCTCAATTTACCATCAAAATATTTTGATGCCGCCCATTTCCACGATACTATTTTTTTTAAATTTAATTTAGACGTTGACACATGAATGATTTAAGAAAACTTTTAGAACAATTTCTTAAATATTACCTTTGTTCCATTATAATAATATTTAACACAATTATTTCATTATTTGTATATTAATTTTATTTATCTTGAAAGCTTGTATGTATCAATAACTATAACCGCTAATAATGGAAATCGAAGTACATTTTTTATTGCTATTTTTTTCAGTTCCAATTGTGCTATCGTTTATCAATTGTCCACAATAACTCTCCTTAGTTATATTTGTGTATGTACTCGTGATTTATTTACGTAGGTACATGACTATTCATTTTCTTCACTAATATAAATCGAATAAAAAGTACCGCGATAATATACACGGATTTCTTTCTAACACCGCACTATTTTACAAAGTTTTCGTCGAGCGTCAAATACAATGGGCTGTATTGTAGCCGATAATATCTCCTATCTAATTGTACTCGTTAGTGATCGTACCACGAAAATCCGTAGTGACGATCACTTAGGTTATTCTGGTAGTAACAATGAGGCATTGGAATTCGATGTTATCTCTGTTCGCGAATTAAGGATTTTTAAATTTAAATTATCCGTTATAACGGCTATGATTATCAATGGTTTTGTTATAATGATATAAAACTTGATTATCATGTTAAGGCATATTTAAAAAAAGAACATAAATTTTATAGAGTCATGGTGATTTTTAGAATTTTTACTCATCCAATAAACATTGATATCAAAATTTTTGATATCAAGATTGATATCAAAATTTGTCTATATACGCATAAAAGTATATTTTTTCGTAGGGGCGTATGGAAATCCAGTTGACGCCCATAGTCGACAAGTGAGGACTCGCTCCAAGTAAAGAGCCTCATACCAAGTTAATAGTTACATAATTTCACTTGGCGTTCTCGTTTAAATCAAATCGACAAAAACTTGTTCATTCAAATGACGATCATAGAATAGACTTTGTTGAATTGGAATTGGAATTCTTTGCCTGTATTCTATTTAAGCAATAGATTGGCTTAAAGATCTTACGCTTACGCCGATATGTGTCAGACACTTGAATCACGCCGCGAGACCTCGTTAAATGACTCAGTAAAATGTTAAGAAATTATATGTATATCTATTTAGAGCGAATGAAATAAATTAATCTGATTTTTTTTACTGCTGGCCCATTGGTGCAGTGGCTACCGACACTGACCACTGAGCTGGGCTGTGGGTTTATTTCCCATACGAGACAAATATGCGTGTTATGATCAAAAATTTGTTTTTAGTCTTCATATAAAAATGTTAACTACACCATTCATGACTTTTTGCTTAATCAGTTACTAGTTCGGGGTTAGAGGGCGGCGTATGCAAGATAAAATTTGTCTCATATGGTATGTTGATATTTCGAGACCACTATTTTCAAAAATACATAAACAGTGTACGCAGCGTAGGGTTCATGAAATTAGCCTTCCCCAGCGACGACTAACTCTGATTAAGTACAAACGTAAACTTCCCGGCACATCTTAAACATAGCGACGAATCCTTTCATCACCATGGCTGGTCACTCACTATCAGCTATAGATTCGACGAAGAAGGAGAAAATATTAGTAAGTATAAAAACACAATGTGAGTGAAAATAAAGTAAAATAATTCTAGCGTGTACAAACTATATGAAAAGTTAATCAAAGTAACATGTTAGTGTTTGAGCGTCAAGCCGCAACCAGCAACACTTCGTTGCTTGCAACACGCGGGCCTCGTGTCGGCAACTAAGACACGAACTTGTTGTGGTCAAGGGCCCCGCGCGCCCGCGTCCTAGTTCCAACCGCATGCAGTGTTCTCTCATTTTGAACTCATTCTCAATTAGACGTTTCTACTAATGAGACACAAGTACTTGTACTTGATGCATTCACAATTTATTACACATGTGTTTTCGAAGTAGCCAAAAATTACAACAATGGATTCGAACTTGTGCTTGTACGAACGCTCTTGAGCTTCAGAATCTAGCCTTTTTTAATTATTTCATTGCTTCCAATAACGTGCTTTCGAGTAAACTTTGTTTTACTTAATAATGACTATTCCTTATTACTATTTTCATCTTTTGACGTTAAAATTGGCTGAAATACGTAGGATATTTTACAACAGTGTTAGCAGTTATTTTCTTACATATGTAGTTTTACATTTTTATAGATAAACAATAATGCAAGGCTTTTTAGTTGAAATTAAAAAATGTAGCATTCCGAACTAACGTATGGTACCAAATTTGCGCAGTGAAAGTGTTGGTTAATCAAAATAACATGTCCGCGGTTCGCGTCAAGCCGCAACAAGCGGCCTTCGCTGCTAGCAACGTGCGGGTTCCATATTGGCAGAAACTAAGAAGCGAACTTGTTGCGGTCCAGAGTTCTAGCGGTTTCGCTCGCTGTAGCTAGTTCTAATCGCGTAGTGTTTATTTAATGCCTAGTTACATGCTCGTACGTATTCTTATGTACTGTATATTCATCTAACTTGATAGTGAATTCCATTTAAGTTGTGAGTAAGTTATAGATAGCTTATCGGATGTATTTAAGAATCTAAGTTTGCTTCTCCTCACGCGAGAATTTTTTTTTGTTGTTGTAGCATTCTGAAATTTGATTTTTCATCTTAACATATTAGTTTAGCCTACAAAAGGGCTCAAAATAAAATTAAATCTACTGCTACAAGTACTTCCAGGCTATATATCTATTCTAAGCTCTATAAGTATTTTTAGGTATTACTTCATCTTATTTTTACTTTTTATCTTGATCCATCTATTTACGTTTTGTTTTCATAGCCCCTAAATCTCAAAATAGTAAAATGAGATAAAACCTGTAATGAGTCAAACGGCTTAGTATTTATAGTAACAATCATGAACACATTTATACATAGTTCCACTGTATACTATAATACGGCTCTTTTCTCAGAATGTGGAGAGTTAAGCGCTTGGACCGCCACGCCAACTAAGTGCCTGTTGGCAAACAACATCATACAAGTTAATCAAAATAACATGTCAATAGTTAGGTACAAGACCGCTACTAGCAACGGTCGGAACTAAGAAACGAACTTGTTGCGGTCTAAAGACTCCGCGGTCCCAAAGCTCACTCCAACCGCACGCGACTGTCTGCTCATTTTAATTAGAAAGTTTATGTTACGAGGTTATGTATTTGCCAAAACTAAATATATTTTTATTTATACGTCAATTTAATAAACCTCTTAAAACTTTAAAAATATCTTTCATCATCTTAAAAATAAATATTGTTTTAATGGATTTGTTGTGTATTAGATACTTTAAAAACTTAACAGACGTTATTTTAATACTTTTCTTATAAAAACTTAGTTTTTCGCCGCCAAGTTTTTAGTAAGTTACAACTAAGGATATGTTTTTTTGCAATAGATTTTATAAGTCTACCATTATTTTCTTTTCTTTATAAATATAATAAAAAGACTTAGATACCTTCTTTAAAACTTTCTCCTGTCTTGTTTTAATTTTATATTTCTTTTGATATATATTTTATAAGTATTTATCTAAAAATCATTAGCAGATAGATAGGATTTTGACTGGCCCGTTGGTGAAGCGGTTAGTGAACCTGACTGTTGCGCCGGGGGTCGTGGGTTCGATTCCCACCCAGAATAAATATTTGTGTGATGAG
>DWEI01006478.1:0-10063 GCA_018245875.1 Mysoria ambigua | reverse complement strand
CTCCGAACTACAACTAGAAAATCTAAATTAGAAAATTTTGTAGTGGTCGACCCGGGAATCGAACCCGGGACCTCTCGAACGACAGTCGCATCTGCAACCAACACGACCAACGAGGTAGTCGAGTGAAGATAAGAGAATAGAAATTCGTTCTTTGGCCAGTGGTACTTTTAAACAAGATGGTGATAAGCAACATTGTAAGTGCGTATGAGCGAAGGGACCTTCGAGTCCTGTTTTATTTTTATTGTTATGTCGTACAAACTGAGCCCATTATTCTCTCATATGATGATGTTGATGTCTTCTTGACGTTGTAATTAGTTCCAGTATTCAATCGTCAATAAAAAAACAATAAAGACAATGCTCCAGCTCTTTTACAGCCTATCTATATCAGCTGCAGAATGCCTCTATAGATAAACAGTTCCAAGCAGTTTCCTGTAAACCATTGTACAAACTCTACGCTACTGGTAAGTGTGTGTTGTTTGCGCCATGTTGACCGGAATGCGACGTGGCGAGTCAATATGAGTGTAATGACAAAAATCAATATTTTGAACACTGACTCAAAATGTCACCTTCGGTCACAATGTTGCATATTGTGCGCCGGAATCATTACGAAGTCAACGGACCGGTGGCGTAGGTACATGCCAACGCTTTCCCAGAAAATCGACTCTGTGATTTTTCGCAAGGTCACCGTCGAGATGTGAGTGGCGAAAATTCAAGGAAAAAAGTTTTGCTCATGACTATGTTTTGGTGAGACGCGAGTAAATATTTACGCTGCTCAAATGTTTTTGTGAAAATAATATAACCCGTTCGTATGCTTACGGATTATTCACATCTGATCCATGTTACATTACTAAGAAAATAATACAATTGTACTAAAAAACATGTACCTAATATTGATTCCTAGATTTTTAATGTTGACTTGACTGTGGAGACAGTCGTGTCTGAAACTGATCGGCATTTACATAAGTGAGCGTTGAATGTTAACAAATTTGGTATGTGTATTAGATATGTATTGGGCACTGTCTGTTCTTCGCTTATTTAACAAAATAAAAAGAAAAATATTAGTAATGTCATAATAATTTCATTACTTACTATTGATCGTAGTGGTATTTTCATTATTCTATAACCATATAAGTATTTATAAAGATAATTTTTTGAACATTTTTCGACTGAATGAATATAGTATGGAGACCACCATTTACATTATTTTAACATAACAACGTGAAATAAACACTTGACGTCCTTTACTAATGAAACATCGATTGCAGTTTATAGGTATTTATATACAATCCGTTACAGGATTGAAATTCTATGTACTCGTCCACTATATCACAAGTTTATCTTCGCATAATACATATTGGTGTATCACAACTTTACACTTTTCATACATATATCATAACATTAATATACTAAAACATGAAATTGCGCATGTGTTTACAATACTGCGATACATCGAAAAGGGCGATGTAACTCTAAAACATTTTTTAATTGACGTAAAACGTTGTTTTTGCCAAAAAAATATTCCTGCGCATATGCGAAATGGCATTTCATGCAGTAACATGTAACAAACGCGTACACTGCCAATACAGCGCTAACATCGTTCGTAACGTAATGCGGAATTGAACGAAACGAAACGGAGCGAACCGAATTAAAATAAGCACGTAAATATATAAAAAAAGTATATTGTTACACACGAGTATATAATTATTTTTTTAAACTTGGACCTGAATTATATAATTCGATATGTCGATTTTAGCGCTTTTAAACATTTGATTATTTCGTATCACGGTGTTCCACTTGTCGTCACATTCGACCCAAACCGGTCCCTACTGAAGCCTGTTGTTTGCTGTTGTCTTGCTTAAAGAAGGCAACCCATTCTCTGTACTAATAAGGTAAGATCTTTGTTCAATGACTCTAGAAACCGATGGTGTGTCGGACTTGATAATAATGTTGAATGTCGAATAAGCCTCAAGTGACTGTAAATAAAAAGAACAGAAACCGGGAAACTTAAAAGGTAAAGATGAAACTTGGTAGAAGGTATATTTAATTTCTCTGCCAACCTCTTCGGGGAAAACAGGCGTGAAGTTACGTTTAAATCTAGTTAGGATAGCTTCGATTTTATTTAAAACATGCTTCAAATACAAAATTTGCCACGAAGTCCTTTCATTAAAATGATAAGCGAATTGATAAAGTTCACTTAACACAGTAAGTCTCGCAGCAAGATTATATTATACGTATTACATAGTAATGTCGAAGCTGAACAAAAATCAGACATTATGTATAGATATTATTCACGATGATAATTGACATTAAATGTCGGGAGTTTATAACTCGTATTATTATCAGGAAACCTAGATTATGCCTCAAGGCTTTTAACATAATTAAACCTATTCTAGTTTTGAACAGTGAACCAAACTAGTACTGCTGTAGTACTCAAAATTTTACTAAAAGTTAAAGAGTCATAAACATTTTCAATAAATTGAAAATAGGGTGCGTAAAATTCAAATATAATTATATATAATTATAGGAGAATCATAATTTTTTAAAAACCGCAATTGAACGGTACCAAGCGAGACACGACGGTCTCGAGTGCCCTCCCTTGTCGTAATTTTCACGGTTCAAAAAGTATGTAACCATTACAAAAAGCGCTTGCAGCGTGTTCAAAACGGTATTGGACCTACCTCAACACGCCGCGCGTAGCCATAGCGACGCGGTGCGCGCGTGTGCGTGCGTGCGCGTGAGTGCGGACGGGACGCGCGGGTATTTTGAGACTGTGGGTACTAGTAGCAGAATAATTATCATATACTTATGATAGCAACAATTATTTTGACTCGCATGTATATGTAAAATGTTTATAAATATGTATATCTCGGTAAGATCACACCCTATTCCATGGTAGGACGTAAACGTAAGTAGGGAAAATGGGAGTGTATTATAGGAGGACTTCAGTAGCGATGTGATTTTTTATGTCCGTAACTAAATTAAACACTTTTGTGTTTATGTAATTTTATATATTTGTATAATGCATTCTTATTCTAATGCGAGATTGGTTTTCACAAACTAAAGATAAATATTTAAATGATCATGATAATTTCTATTAAAGCTTTCTATGAAATAAAACCGATTAGTTCAACTATTTTAAAACACAAATCACCGATTTCTTTTACTATTGCTTTGTGTAATAATTCGATTTTCCTATAAATTATAAAAGCGATTTAGCATGACATAACAATGCCATAAAGTATTTCATAGTCCATATTTAATAAACAGTGAAACTAATCACATAAAAATACCCCATTATATACCCTTATATATAATACAGAACGAGGTTATAGACTTATACTAGAGATGTAAGTTATATCGTCTCTTACGCCAGTTATATTAAAAGCACTACATCAGCAGAAACACCTTAGATAGTAGTTTATACACATTTAATACATGTAATTAAATAACAGTAGATATATTATAAGTATTAAGGAGATTGTTAATATTAAGTAGAATATATTACTATTAGAATCTGAGCATAACTTAAGGGTGTCCAGCAGTCCAGCACTTAACTTATGTCCAGCAGTGGACTTCGATTAGCTGATTATTAGTATTACAAGTGTATAACTGATATATAGAATCCAGTTTCAATATCCCATTGGCAAATAAAAATCTAATTAGTTGCACTTACCAAATGTAATATTTGTCATCTAACAATAGACTCGACAAACAGACCTTCCGTGACTATTAATAAGTGTGATAACACTGCAGCGTATCTGTACGATAACATTGATAGCGCAGAGCAAACAGCGCTCAACTGAACAGATAAGCAACAAAACTTCATAAGCATCTATCCTTCAAGTGAGTCAACGGAACCAAGGATAACAAATAAATATTATGTGCTTATATACATACATATTTTTACACCTATTTCCCGGCGAAGTAGGCAGACATTAAGGTTTCCCTTGGTACATCTACATCGATTAAAGCCTGCCTATCAACGGAACTTTGGACTAGGCATTCATTTAAGATTTATCCGGTTTGATCGAAGTTTGTACGCCTAGGTTATCCCGGCTTATTTCATCTGACCATATGACTTTGTTACATCATCGTCATAATCATCAGTCTGCTGCAGTCTACTGCTGAAAACAGGCTTCCCTGAGGCTTCGCAGGGCCCAGCTTCTTGGACCATAGGCGGGTGCTGCTATATTGCTGCCCATACGCCAGGGCTTGTAGTCGTGCGTAGAAGAAGAACGTGTTCGTTAATGAAAAAATCAAAGAACCAAATAACTTCAGAAATTACAGTTGTTAGAAAAATTGTAGAAGCAGTAACAATATATTGTAATAGAAATTATAGATTGAAATCACCAAATGTGGTAATGATGTTTCTATACATGTAACAATCCTGTATAAGTTATTTTTTTTCGTGTAGCCAATAAAAAGTCAATGAATGTTTCATTACAGAAAGAAATCTGTTTGTTTATTAATAATCTCAACGATATATCTAGTCAGAGAAAGAAACCAAAGATTTTCGAATTGCCATATCATGTACGTTGATTTGTTTAATTTTTTTTATTTTAAAAATGCAATCAGTCAGTAAGTTCTTAAACATATCTACTTTAAACTTATAATAGAGAAATTTAGATTGTTCATTTAAAGCAAATATCTCGATTTTTTTTGTGTTGTGAAAAACATACACTTTTTACTTTACTAAGCTCCTATACCCCGTATTACGTAGAAAGATACAGGCTGGTCTGACAATGTCGTTTGTAAAAATTACCACTTGATTGAAGAAAAAGAATATCATTTAAAATTAAAACATATTTTAAATCTGTCTCAGGTAGTACACTGCGGTGCAGAATTTCGGAACTTAAGAATTACAGACTAATTAATTAAAATAACTAATGAGAAATGATTACAAGCTTTTTCTATTCGAAATTAATTTTCGCTTCGTAATTATTGGGTAAGAATGCTTTACAGGCGCTCCGAAGAACATAATTTCTAATGAAATATTGCCCTTAGCGGTCATCTATCCAACGTACAAATGAAACGTATCTTCATTAATTCGTTTTATTTGTGCTATCACTATGGAATTATAAGCGCTAGTTGCCTCACAAAAAATATATAACCAACAAATAAATCGTCCTCATATCTAAACTATACAACCCAACAAGCATTCACAGCACACTTGCTGACCGTACGCGCGCATCCCACGGCATTGACTTTCTTGATGCCATTAACCGAATAACCCATTGCACAAAGGACTGGCGCTTTTCAAGGTGAACTCACACATGAGCGCACGTACAGTGTGGACATGCGATTCAAAATAACACGCGACAAAGTATACATGTGCTCACAAAACTCTTGATCACTTCAATATGGACCCTACTGCCACGGCATAAGTCGGTCGACAAGCTTTATATGAACGGTACTCGCAAGTTGGGCGAGACGGGAAGGGTGCACGCACACATCAACGCGCAGACGCCGTGTACGTACACGGTGCAGTCTGAACACACACAAACAAAGCTCTTTGTACAAACTCGAAGTACTGTACTTTTAAGAAAATCCTCGCTCTACCTAATGAGGGACGGAGCGGCGATTAGCAATATGTAATATACGATTCTTTTTTCGAATTTTAGTGAACTAATAATTTTAATACGTAATTATACGTAACTAATTAGAGAGCATTTTCGATTGTATAGATGTTTCTACCTTTACGAGAATTCCTCTTATTCTCTTACTATAAAGCCACGTATAAAAGCAGCAGTCTTTTAAAATTGCACGTTTAAAAGGTGTTATCGTATCACCCTAATTACGTTTAATCTCGTCTATATTAATTCCCGATTAAGTGGGATTAAGATTTATGTATCGGATAATTGAGTAATTAAATTTAAATATGCCCAATTAATTTGGGTAACCGCTGGTTTTATACTTGCAATATGTTGTGTATTACATATGAACTCGTATACTGGGAGGGCGTTGGATCAACAAACAGACGCTTATGCCTAGCAGTGAACGCATTATCATAGTGGCGTCATTGATGACAATAATGATGTTAAATGTACAATGTATTCAGAAACATGTCATACTGATTAGGCGTTTTTTATCACTTGGTGTATATAAACATGTCTGGTTGGATTTCGAAACCTTCGATTAAGGATTCCTCATCATTTTCAACGACTTTGTATTAACGTCCGCATGTGCGGCCCACCAATAATTACGCGAATTAAACAAATTAGTTTATAATAATGTAAACATCACAAATGGGAAAGGATTTTAATATTAAACTTAGATCGTAAACATACGAATGTTGATGATCTAAGCGCTAAACGGATTATTACATTGTTACAGTAACTGATATGATACTAAAACACTTACGCTCACATTTAACATATTATACATAAATATGTATTAAATAACAGACAACAAAAGAATTGCGGTGTACAGGAAAACCGGTGATTAATGTGTGTGTGTGGTTGTATGGTTATGTGTGTTTGTGTGTTGATTTGTGTGTATGTGGTGGAGCGGAGCACAAAAAAATGTAATCGGTGCGCCGTTTAATCAAAACAACGCAGATTTTATACTTGATAAATGTATGAGTCGAATATGATCATGTACATGTTTTCGAAATACTGCGCAGTTCTGAACAAACAAAACATTGTTGTTCATAATAAACGATTGTATGTATTTTGAGTTATTAATACAACAAAGAATATTACTACATTAAATATTTAAAGATTATTTTAATATTAATTATTATGTGTAATAATTGACATTTCATATTGAACTATAAACTACTTTGTTTGCATGAACTATGTTATAAATTATATTGTAGAGGTATAATATTATATAAATATGTATGTTCATATCCAAATAAAGAATGTTATACTGAATGGTATAGCGTCCTCTTATGAATACTAATGAGCACAAAAACATATTGGAACCACGATAATGACCCCTTTTACTTTACGTCTACAAATAATGGTAATAAATTATTATTATCTTGAAATAGAGCGACAGTTTCAATTTTTATAAGTGAAATATCGACGAATTAAATGCACAATTGAATCGTTACTAGATACATAGGTATGACTAATGTTGGAAATAAATTCGAAAATCGAACGCACAAGCACAGGATGTGCCGAAATAAGAAAGAGCTTTGAACACGATGCTTTTGGGCAGGATGACGAGCTTCCGTTCTTGTCTATTTATAAACGGTAATTATTCACTCAACACATTGTTTCCTGACCTATCGCAACGAATATTTAAAGAAACGAAAATATGTTCAATTAAATTACAGACCAATGCATAATAACGATTGCTAAATTAATACGACCGCTTATGATAAAATAACCATGATTAGTGAAATCACGGCTCATGGAAACATAACCATAGATAATACGGGGCAGTGGTAATTAGCGGTAGTGAAATAGGGAACGTAAGTGGTAAAATTGCGTTTTCTTGATGAGAGGTCTGTTTGTGTTGTGTCTGTTGTGTTTGTTCTGTCATCTACCATCTATCTGTTACTTGTCAAAACAAGTAAGAGCCATTACCTACGAAAATTAACAACAAAAGGTTTTTTATTTTTAACAGCTTAACATAATTTAGGGTTTATACTATCGCGTAACAGAATTACATCGAGTCGTCCCTTTTGTTAGATCTCCAGTACTACAGAGTTGCAGTACTCAGCGAAAACCTACCAATCACAAATTCAGCAAATTACCGGTACCTCTAACTGAAGAACATCATCATCTACATTTTATTACTTCATGTTTGCGCAACGTTCTGTTAATTGTATAAAACCTGTTCACCTGTAAATGTTGACATTAACTAGATAATTGTCTTTCATATCTATGTAGATATTTTACATCGTCAAAGTGGGTGAGTGTCAATATTTTTTTTCCTTGTACTCATTACAATAAAAAGTCGTAAGCGCGTGAGGTAGCCAACCTCTGGGTCGTTATACCGAGGAAAATTTATGTAGAGCCTTGACTAGTCGACAAATATCTTCGTGCATTTAAATATGAAATGTTTTTTTAAACATCCCAGGAGTGCGCTCGTAAACTGCGTCTGTGTTGATACAATAATTTTGGACTTTTGCCGTGCAACTAAGATATAACTTACAATTTTATTATATTTTAATTATCATATACAGAGTCATATATAGATATCAGATAGATATCATATATAGAGTTCATACATAGTTTATGGAAATTTCACTATTATTTTAGTAACGTGCTAGGAATCGTAAATGGTGGTTGGCATTGAATCATTTAATAATAAAATATTTTTAAGGATATGCTTATCTCGGTAATGTTTTTGATAAATGACCACAGACTTTTCGGCGTTCAGTTCATTAGGCTAGTACCGCACTTTACAATAAACACTTCATAATGTGTGCCAGAGGCTCGCTGGTCATGTAGGGTAAGAAAATATTTTATGTTGAATCGAGCCTAAACGAGGTCCATGTAGAGGTTCATAAGCTCACGATGGCACACGGAGAGGCAATCGCATATCGTGCAAACATCGTAACGCCGAGGGCTTAATTTTTTTTTATTATTTGTTTGCATCTGTAATGAGATAAAATCAGCGATGATCTGACGAACTCCAGCACAGGCGGATTAGATCGCATCTCCATTGACACACGGTAAAGGTAAAAAAAATTCTTTAGTCAACCCGGCGTACTTATATTACATATATTAAAAGTTATGAAAGACCCTAATAAGAAAGTTTATTGTAGCCGATTGGACAAACAATGCGTCATGTAACGTTTACGTAAATTATAAACGTAACTTCACACCTGTAATCCCCGAAGGGGTAGGCAGAGGAATGCAGAACATTCCCACGATTCACCGGTACATTATAATATTTAGATAACAGTTAATCGTCTTTTTAAATACATAAATATATATATTTATTTTATAACCAATATTACTACGTCAGATCTAATCATACAGACACTTGCCGGTCGCTGCCCTCTACCTACCCCTTAAGACATTAGGCGTCAATAGCAACAATGTGATCGTCAACAAAATGTTTAGTCGGGCGCAGGGCTCCAGTGGAGCTGCGTAACGCGTGCATTGCCTTTACATAAGAGGCGCGTTGGGTCGGTGCAAGGGCGGCCGGCCGTTGATCTAACATGCCATAGAGCTTGCAATGAACAGACAGACTAGACATATTTAACTCCCCATAATTAATTAAAATTTAAAACTACATGATACATTTAATATAACATTATCATTTAAATATCATCTAAGATCGAATAATAGTCTTTAATTAGTATAAGTGTATATCAATTTTGTTATTATGTCATTTGTATACTAAATGAAGAAGTGTAACAAATTTATTCTTTCTTGGATGTAGTGTTCACTTGTAGAAAGACATTACACATAAAACTGTTATTTTGACATATATTTATGATTATTTACCCTATAATGTAATGTAGAAGGTTGCGATCCTCTTATTTATTTTCAATATCACAACATCTAACGGATGCTAGGACACCACCCTGTTCAGAATACTTTAAAAAACCTACATTTTTAAATACATTCCTTTACACGTGTATAAATTTTAAGGTACGCGCGACCGGTATTAATGTGTTTAAGGTGTCGCATTTTTTTATATTTTTTGTTGACTACTGTCATTCCATTCTTTTCAACCATTTTCTTTTGTATCTACTGTTCCATCGTCGCCTATAAAATACGGTCCTTTTATTTTAATTCTGCAAACCACTCATCAGTAGTGTACTAAATATTTACAACCCTTATCGTATAGATTTCTCAATTAACATAACAAAACGCTTACCGTTTCACGTTACTAAGACAATTGACCAAAGATTGGAGCACTCTGCTGGCATTTGTGTTTCCACACAAGCTTCGCAGCAAAAGTTAATGGGTTTCTTTAGGGATGCAAGCTCTGCCGTCTTAAATGATCACGCGATGCGTTGAAGACGTGACAAGAATGGAAATCAATATAAAACAAATATTAACACCGACTACTAGTGTACTTGACTGCCTCGTTGGTCGTGTTGGTTGCAGGTGCGACTGCCGATCGGGAGGTCCCGGGTTCGATTCCCGGGTCG
>DWEI01006477.1:0-10063 GCA_018245875.1 Mysoria ambigua | reverse complement strand
ACCCGGGAATCGAACCCGGGACCTCTCGATCGGCAGTCGCATCTGCAACCAACACGACCAACGAGGCAGTCAATTACCACTAAAACAATTCCAAAACCGATTCGCCACACGTCTACACTATCTAAAGTCTCTAGCAAAAATCTAAAAATTTGAATTATATTATAGACATTTTTTGTCTATGTTATCTAACGATATCGACCTGGCGATGTTTTAGGACTCGCCGGTGTCTGTCAGACGGCCTGTCCTTGACCGTTCCCTAACCATAACTACGGGTAGCGTTAGTTGGCAGTAATCAATCTGAACGTCGTGTTCAAATCTACTAACAGTCTTCAGAGCGATCCCCAGAAGACCGACATCCATCCGCGACCTCATCATCAGTCCAGCATCCACCGACCAATCACAGGCGAGCATTCCGTCGTGCGTCCATTCAAAAGTCGATCAGTTACGAACGACTGATTAAAATTTCCATCAAGTTCACGCCATTACATATCCTGCCCTGGGAAATGAGAGGCCCCAAAGAAGCTGTACTTTTTTATTTTATCTGTTCGACATCATTTCATCCCCACCGCTATGCACTAATTCATCTCTTTCTGTCCCCTTCTACCGATCTTTAGCAAAGATAGTCCTTAGACCCTTCAAATGTCCATCCCCACTACGGTAAACGACCTACCACGACATGTATCTCACCCAGTCACCCTCGACAACCCTCAGCACCTGGACCGCTGGTCAGAAACAAACTGTTCCTATAACATATCCCCCCCCCCCTCTCCCATCAACACCCACCGTGTCGACCCTCGCGTTCTCGTACCAGAAGTGTCACCTCCCCACCACTTTCAGCTGTCTTTGAACCTTCCTACACCGGTCTCCTGCCCGACGTCCCTTGCAGTTGCTCCGTGCTCCCGGTCAGATGTGTTCCTTCCCCACCACATCGGCCGTCTGGCGTTCTGCCTACAAGGAGGCCCGGCCGGCGGGGCGGGAGTGGCCGCACGGGCCGCTAGAAGTGGAAGAGCAGCACGCTGCGCAGTCGCGGGCGCACGACGCCGCGGTAGAAGTTTTCCGCGGTGAGCAGCAGGCGCGCGCAGCGGGCGGCGCGCACGCGGCAGGCCACCGCCACGCTGTGCAGCAGCCCCGCGCGGCACGCGCACGCGGCGTGCCGCGGCGCCGGCGCCCGCTTCGACGGCGCCCTGCGGACACGGCGCGTGAGCGCGCAGCGGGCGGCGTGCCAATTATAGGCAGACACCTCTCCTTGGAAGCTTATACCCAGCAGTGGACTGATGTCGATGAGTTCAGGAGATTTTAGTTATAATCAACCAATTTTCACTAACAGGAATTTTTTGGTACAAATTCTTTAGTTATGTTTTTTGAGGCGTGCCAAGAGTCCCAGCCCTAAGTAGACCAGCGTGGTACAATACGATCTTCCAACTCCACAGGCTCAGAAGACCCTCGATCCCTCTGAAGGAACGATACAGGTTAATGATGATGATCAAATATATGGAGAGAAGAAACGGTAAAGTTTTCGAAAGCTAGTGCACAGCTGGAAGCGCGTCCAGGAGTCCAGGTGACCTGTGGTCGCGCGGGTGCGGCGGCTGGCCCTGTCATAGCGCTGTGTCGAACATCTGCAGCGAGCGCGTGATGACGTCGTCCTTGAGGCACGACTCCAGGAACTCCTCGATCGTGATCACCCCGTCCTGGTTCAGGTCCAGCTTCCTGAACACCCTGTCCACCTGCCGGCCGTAGAATATACTTTTATGCAATTTTGTCTATTGTGCCAGTTACGAATAATGTTGATAAAGTCTTGATGCAAGACATGTTTGTCAGTGTTGGAAAAATAAATTAATTTTTAGCTGGAAAAAACATTAAAAAAAAATAGAAGATTAAATTCTATTTACAAATATCTCGCGCTTTTCCTGTTTATTCATACTGTCACGTTCAGATACGTAAAAACGTGGGCACAGACATTATACAGAAATAGTCTATGACATAAGAATTGCAAGGACATTGACAAATGACATTCGAACCTCCTTGAACGTTCGAAATTTAAGTTTATGAAAATCTATCTCTCTCTTTCTCTAAAGAGTTAATTAATTCTTTCTTTCTCGTAAATAGAAATTTGGTGATATCTTTCATAAAACACATTTGATTCTATTTTTCTCTTTAAAGACGTATTTAGTTACATTAGTTCTTATAAACATACATACATACATTATATACATACATACTTATATACATACATACTTATATACATACATACAGTACATAGACATAGACAATTTCATTCAGCATTAACCTTACACTTTGTCTCAGCTTAATTATAAACGAGTCATTGATATTTCAATTAACATTTGACACTCGGTGTCCATGGTCTACCACCGACCTGCTCGTTAGCCTTCGCGTCGTCGATCCTGGAGGCGGGCGAGCCGGGCGGCGCCCGGCGGCCCAGCAGCTCGTGCACCGCCACCACCACCTCGGCCAGCTCCTGGCGCGTGATGGCGCCGTCCCCGTCCACGTCGTACAGCCGGAACGCCCAGCGCAGCCGCTCGTACACCGACCCGCGGAGCAGCGTGGACAGCGTCACCAGCAGCTCCTGGAACGCCGCGGCCGGAGGTCGGTCATGGCGCGTGGCACTGAGTGTGCCCTGCACATAAATACATACAAGTAACACAAACTTAATACAAAACAAATTGCATTACTCTGAGTGACACTTGCTTATTCATATTTATTATGCCCATCAAAATAAATTACACTAGAAATAAACTTTCAACTTTTTTTATTAAAACAGTTGCACAACAGACGTTACATTTGGTTAATAATATTCAATTTCGTATAATTTAACACTCAGAGCAGTATAAGATGTGCAATTTATGCGCGTTGCACTGGCAACACTCGCGGGCTCAGCTGTCACAGTGACAGTTCGAAATTGACAAGCGAAGTTTTTCATTGTACGTTAAGTGTTTTATACGAACAACTTTCAAACCAACACAAGAGACTTCTAGAATTTTCTCAAGACCAATTTGATTTATATGCACGAAGTTGTTGATACTTTCGGGGCAAAATTATTTTGAGTAACAATTTAGCTCTAACAATAAAAGTTTTAATAAGTCCCAAGACGCGATAGATACAATGGTGTCGTAAGAGGTGACTGAATCATCGCCGGCAGATAGCGGCATGGCGGTCTCACGAAATTCGTCTTTTAAGGTTAAATATATTTTTCTATAACTTTGAAGGGAAGCATCGTGAGTAAGCCTGCGTACATTGGGGTTAAAAAAACATGTTTTCTCAGGTGTGAAGTCTACCAAATCATACTTGGCCAGCGTAGCAGACTGTGGCCACCAGTATACCGGTGTTCCAGCAGTCCACTCCAATTCCAATGATGAGAGGACCAGAAAAAATACAAGTTAGAAAAATTCAACAGCACCCATTCAGGGAATAACGCTTTTACCTTACGTAAAGATTGCTGTCAGTTAGCTATATGCAACCTAACTTCACGCCTGTAATCCCTGAAGAGGTAGGTAAAGGAACGTAATACACTCCCACGTGTCACCGGTTATGTTTACGTCCCACTTTGGCACAGGTGGTGGTGAGCCTATTGCCATAAACCGGACACACATCCAAACTCCGAACCACTACTAGAAAATGTAAGCTAGAACATTTTGTAGTGTCCGACCCGGGAACCGAACCCGGGGCCTCGCGATCGGCAGTCGCACGTGCTACCAACACGACCAACGATGCAGTCAAACTGCCCCATGTTACCAGCTCGCGGTCGAGCGGAACGCCGACGAGAAACTTCTCGAAATATCCTCATATAAACTATAACGGTGGGCCAAAAATCACTCGCGAGACTAGACTTAGACGATCTGTAATATCTTGACGGGATTTTGGACCCGTACCAAGCGCCTCGGTCCCGCCATCGGCCATACTTCACCTGCATTGCAATTTGCTGCCAGAACTGCTACCATTTATCACGAGTTGCATTAAAAATTTCCCCCTTTTAATATTTACGGTTCGCTCCGCCATTATTCCTGGGGGCGAGAATTAAAAATGTTCGGGGCGATGTTTGCCAAGTTTGGACCGAGGGAAAATAGAACTGTCGCGCCTGTGTTTTCACGAAGGTGTCGGCAGAGGGATGCGCCACGCGCCACACTTCACCAGTTACGTTTACGTCCGACTAAGTTAACAAACGGTGAGCCCTGTAGCGGCATCCCAGGTTCAAATCCACACCGCGGTCCACTGGATAATTTAAGTAAGAAGAGTTCCATAGTGCCCGGCGCAGAATCGAACCGAGCGCCTCGCGAACGCCAGTCGCGGTAACGACTAAACCAACAGGCAATTACTAATATCACAAAGAAAACTGAACATCCTTTTAATCCCTGAGCAGGTAGGCAGTACGGTATTACACGTCCCCCCTCTGGCCCGCGGGTGAAGCGGTGTGGACCCGATTGGCGCAGGAGTCGTGGGTTCGACTTCCTCCCCAGAACCAACATTTGTGATGACCTCTAGTACTTGTTCTGTGTCTAGATTTAAACAATACCCACATAAGTATATATTTGTATGTATATATCCAGTTTATCAGTCCGGTTACCGCAGCTGGAGGTAATTTGACGCTCGCTTTGCTACACCGGCCTCGCGCGGAGACGTGCCGCGAAGTTACAGTTTAAGACGACAAGATAACATCTCACCCGGAAGCTGATAGCGCCGCTGCTGTTCACGTCGAACGCCTTGAACACGTAGTGCGCGTAGAGCGCCGAGTCTGCAACGGAGATCGCACGCTACAGACGGACAATTTGCAATTATACTTACAATGAGAGCCACGCAAATCGTCGCCGGTAATCGCCGAAGAGGTATGCAGAGGAGTGCAGCACACAACCAAGTTGTATTAGTTACGTTTACGTCCATAAATAGGAACGCTGGAAAATTATTATGTAACTTGTGTGGATTTGAAGTTAGCGTTAAATGTACAAGCAAGTCAGATCTAACTCTCGATACTCCCTGCCCACCCGTCATGGACGAGGCGTGATGATACGACTATACGTAAAATATGTAAAACATCACGTCTATAATCCCCGAAGAGGTAAGCGGAACATACACTCCCACGTTTCACAATATATAGTCAGTTCACACATACATGTCGGCGAAAAAAAACGTAATTTACAACGTTTTTTAGAACCTTAAACAGTGTGATTAAAACACCACTATGGTCGTTTTTGTACGAAAATTTATTGTATATTTAAACATATTAAATACGATTACCTTGGATTAATCTGAATATAATATTTTAAGTGTTCTGCGTTCCCCTACCTACCTCTTCGAGGATTAAAGCAGTAAAGTTACTTTTTTTAAAATATTTATTAAATCAATCCACATTTCATTTTAAAATATAATTTGTTTGTTTTATGAACACCAGTGTGAATACACCTTTACCTTATAGTCGGACCAGTTGACAGACTAGTTTACGTCCGACTGTGGACTAGTTGGTGAGTCTATTGCCAACATAAAGTATTAGATACAATATTCAATTCTTACAATTGTCAAAAGCAATCGTTGGTCTTTTTGATTTGAAACATCGCTCGCTATAACGCCGAAGGAGTGTGTCGCGAGGCAGCTAGTTATCTGAGCTTTGTGAAGTCTGCCCACCCGCACTTGGCCACTGGTACAGCGGTCGTGTGGCCGAAGTGTGATGGGGAAATACTCACTGCCGTGCGGGAAGAACTTGGCGTATATGTCCTTAAAGGACTCTTCGTGCACCACCCCTTCGGGACACTCCTGCAACGGGAGACGGAAACGATCAGCGTCATGTCTGTGCGGCAGAAACTCTACGAAAACATAAGTGGAGGTAAATTTAAGTAACGTCGAAAAACCTTAGATGTTGTGACGGAGATATATGTTGTTTCTGGTTTTTTGTATATCGTCACGCCGAGCTGCTTGCGTGGTAGGCAGCTCGGCAGTTTCTTCTTTATAGTGGTCGCCTAGTTTTCGAAATTCTACCATTATTGTCTTAAACATACCTTAAGTTTCAATGCTATAATAATAAAAATAATATGGACCACCGATTTCATAAATATCGATATTTCTAAATTATAATATCGATATATTATTATGAACAGCCCTACTGACGTGTACGGACAGTGTTTTGTGAGCATGTGTTTAGCCAGTGTGTGTGAGGTGGTTTTTACAGTAAACAATGTATTTACAATGCTTCACTTCATAAAATACCATCTTCCTGCAACGAGCGGCCGTCCGAACTGTATAGTGTGCCGACTGTCGTACTCGTCTACTAATAATGCTAATTATACCTTTTACATTATAATATGCACTAATAATATGATAATCATTACGTAAACGTAACATCACACCGGTAATCCCTGGAGAGATAGACAGAGGAATGCAGAACACTCCCACGTTTCACCGGTTACGTTTACGTCCCACTATGCAATAGGTGGTGAGCCTATTGCCATGCGTCGGGCACATACCCAGACTCCGAACCACTATTAGAAAATCTAAATTAGAAAACTTTGTCGTGTTCGACCAGGGAATCGAACCCGGGACCTCCCGATCGATATCGATTAGTATTTATACTAATTTATACAAATGTTTATACAAACTCTGCGATAAAGAATTTAGGCGTGGTATGTAGGGAACAAATATTAACATATATTTTTTATATGTTATGGAAAGTGCAGTTAAGATACGAATTAATTTAATACCAACGTTTTCAATACCTGGCAAAAGGCTCATACTCTATTCCCATGTGAGACGTATAGCTTAATTGGCGAATCTTGAAGGTGTACAACACCTTCCCTATCCCTTCGAGGAAACAGGCGTTATGTTACGTTATATTTTTGGTAATACACTCAGGCTATATAATACTTGTCAGCGTCACTAATGACGTGAAATGTCGATAATTCGGCGATTTATATGTTTCCCTTCAGTAACTTGTAACAATGACGGCTTTTGTAGCGCGTCACCGGCTTCGGCGGGCGGAAGTCGGTCGTCGGCTGAGGAATTCCGCGCAATAAATAATTCAACTGCAGGCTATTGGGACGCGGCCGCGTACCGTGGTATAAGTTATAAGACACAACAATAATAGGAGTAACATTTGTACGTTGTACATGCAATGTAAAATCACTCCTGATTTCATCCTGGATTGAACATAGGATCGGCAGTCGCGTTCACAAGCGACGCGACCAACGAGACAGTCTAATAATACACTTATAAAACGTAACTTCACGTCTGTAATCCCCGAAGGTGTAGGCAGAGGAATGCAGAACATTCCCATTACTCACCAGTTACGTTTAAGTCCCACTATGGATTAGATGGTGAGCCTATTGCCATGCGTCGGGCACATATCCAGACTCCGAAACACTACTAGAAATTCCTTATGTTTCCTACATTTCACCTATTATGCTATGCACTGGGCACCGGGGAGCGAAAACCAAGAACGAAGAAGCTCATCTGTCGCGTTTGCAATCACGTGATCAATGAGGCAATCTATATTCTCGAGCCTGCTGTTTTATTACCAGCATTTTTCATGTAATTCTATGCACATCACTCTCATTTTTCTCAGCCTGTTTCCGATTCCACTACTGGTCATAGGCCTTTCAGCTCTTCTTAATCCACATTGAACCGTTATTATATAATACAATCGAATCACGCGCGCAAATCAGTCGGCGTAAAAACGCCGCGTCCCTCCAACTGCGAGTATCGTTTTCACGTTGGCGTATTTGGTGTATAAATTATATCGAAGCCATTTGCGAATACACTGCGCTACGTCGGGACACGATCCGTAAGGAATTACGGCTTTTAAATATATATCAAGGGGGTACCGGGAAAATCGCTCTCGTTTGCAACCGCTTCTGCCGCGTAGTGTGCATATTTATTTAGATAAAAATCAATTTGGTTTTTGGGTGAAAGACTTACATGTTAAATAGACATATATAGTGTGGTAGTTTGGATATAGTAAATTTTATATTTTCAACGAATAAACGAGAAAACCATATTTAGGAGATAGTCTGTGGTTTGAAACTAGCGATTCTGGTGGATAAGACTGAACAGCGACTGAATTATTTTTGTTCTGAAAGTGGCCAGCCAAGATTAGATTTTTATTAAACAATCCTGTGTTTAAGAGTACTTAGATTTTCTGTCAATTTTCTGTTTCTTATTTCCATTCAAGCCCTTATACCACTGTCGTTTATTGCTTTACTTATTGTTAACCTTTTCTAGGTGAATAGATAATAATCACAATATACTTTACTTTGGGAAACCTTTATTGATAAATTTGGTGACAGCTGTGTCATCATCATTGTAAAATTCAAAACCCCACAATGTTTGATACTTACAAAATGTTATCGGGATATATGAAAATATTTTATTTAAATAATCGGCTAGTAAATACGGTAACTAAAGAAAATTACTTCATAGCAATATTAATAGTATTTAATTAGTAAATACGTTAAAGGTAATCCCCGTCTGTAATTCCCGAAGAGGTAGGCAGAGGAATGCAGAACACTCCAACGTTTCATTAATTACATTTAAGTCGCGCTATGGAATAGATGGAGAGATTATTGCCATACATCGGGCACAAATTCAGACTCCGAACCACTAACAGAAAATCTAGATTATAAAAATTTTGTTGTGCCCGACCCGGGAAACGAACCCGGAACCTCCCGATACGCAGTCGCACTTGCAACCATCACGATCAACGAGGCAGGCAAAGTAAGTAATTTAAATACTCATCAATCTATTTTCGACACCTCTACGAAACACGGAATACCAACTAAACGACTGATCATTTCTACAAAATATTTCTTACTAGTTTCAAAACCACATGTACGTCTAATATGTGTACTCGGTTAAAATCAGTTGAAACGTCCTGAAATATAACATACGACCGAGTACGAATGGTGGAGCGATTTCATTCGTTCCGTTCGATCATATCGTTCGCGGCACGTGCGCCACGGCACGTGGCCGACGTGAGCAAACGTTCACTACGAAAACATCGAGGCTGTCCAGTCTCTGTTGTTTGTTGACGGCTTGTGTCCGGTGCGAGATTAGTGACCTTCAGGTTAATATTTATGTATTCGTCACAAAGCAGATCAGACGAGACGAGAGTTATCAGAAGAGGTCAGTAGAGGCTGAGGTAGAAGTAGCACGTCGGATTCGTGAGGACGTGATTTTTGCGTGCCCTCTGCATACCCGAAAGGGGCTTGGGGTGACAATGTAATTAATTCCTTTAAAATGATCAACGAGGCAGTCAATATGAAAAGAGTTTGTTATTAAAATTAAACTAAATTACGAAGTCGACGGCTCATTTAAATGTGATTGTCATGCTAAATATTGAAGAGTCCCAAATTAATTTTAAGTGACATTAACGCATAATAAGTCCCTCGAGGGCTCCATTATACTAGAATAAGTACAATTTAACAAGTCATTGTCGTCATTTCTAACTGTAACAGTCTTAATAGGCGACAAAGTATTACAGATTTGCCGTAAATGAAAGCAATATGTGATCTTTCAGATGGTATCTTATGTTATAAGAATAAACTTTCAAGACGAGGAAAAACCCATTTCACAAGCACCATAGATTGAATTTCATAGTAAAACTAAAAATCAGAGAAAACAAAGGGAGTTTCGGATGACACAGCCCTAACTTCTTCGCTTCCGTTGTGTCGAAAATTGAAAATAAAAACTACATTTTTGAATAAACCAACAAAAACCATGCCCTTATTTCGCGGAGCGTCGACAAAATTTTCACATCCTCAACCCTGAAGTTTATTTCGTAATTTTATAAAGCACTCTTTGTCAAAGTTTACCAAAGAATGAAGTTGTATATTAATATTTTATGAGTTCCGTGGGCCCACGTTTCATGAGTAGGGTTGTGCTCAGAGAGCAGTTAATAACAAATTTACTAGTAATAATGATATATCAGAGACTTGAATCGTTTGCGAATAAATGTTGCATTATAATTGAATTTTAGTTGAATTTGCATGTACCATCATCATCATCATCATCAGCCTATCTCAGTCCACTGCTGGACATAGGCCTCCCCCAAAGAGCGCCACTGCGCCCT
>DWEI01006476.1:0-10064 GCA_018245875.1 Mysoria ambigua | reverse complement strand
CTTATTGCATCACCATTTTTGTAAATATGTAAGTTTTATTGTATTGATTACATTGTTGGCATTATTTTTCTATAATCATTGTAATTGTACATTAGTCATAGGTTTTAAATGTAACATGATATGGTAGGATAGAATAATGTCTTAAGAAGACGTTTTGGGTCCTTCCAGGTGACTACTTAGTCCATAACAGGTA
This sequence comes from Mysoria ambigua, assembly GCA_018245875.1. Lineage (NCBI taxonomy): Eukaryota > Metazoa > Arthropoda > Insecta > Lepidoptera > Hesperiidae > Mysoria > Mysoria ambigua. Next base: position 9,871 of record DWEI01006476.1, on the reverse strand, counting down.
ACTGGTGTTGAAAATACCTACACTACTTTATTATAAGTAGTTCATATTAACATAATGCCATCTGTACATCGAATCTAAATTTTACAGTGAGTGCCCATTTCTCTATAATGTGACTCTATTTTCGAGAAATATGGGGGTATAAAGATAAATAAGTACAAGATTTGTGCCACCAGTACTTACTCAATAGTTTTCAGAAGGCACCACAGTGAGGCCAACAGACAGTGTAGTGTTAATTAGATTAAAGCACTTATGTATTTTATAATTGACGTCCATGGCTTTAGATGGACGGACTGTATGCATTATATTATAATATACTTTTATTTTATTTGGAAAACTTTTAAACTTACTTCAGCTCTGATATCTAATGTTGAGCGATTATTGCTGGAACCGGAGAAATATGTCTCCACGTTTACTTTATACTCATAGTGGTACACTACGGACTGCAGGTAATTGAATTTTTCCGATTCTAGAAAGGAAATAAAGTTATTTCATAGCACGTAATAACATTTGAAAGGTATTTGTTTTGTAAACAAACTCAAATGTCAATGTCTTAGTCAAAATTTGGGGCAAATATAAATTGGTTCCTGTTGGTTGCTGTAATGAATAATGCACATGCATTCCGTTAATATTTTATTAACGTGCGATCAAGATGAGAATAATAAATCGCAATTCAAGGATTTTTTGTCATATTATACATTTCAATTTATTGGTAATATTTTAGTTAGAATAATAATAATAATAAATCGAAACATTACTAATTAAATAACACAATCATAAAGATTTCATTAAATTCATTCAAAATGTTAAGTTAAAGATTTACAGTGATATAGTTACGAAAAATTTACCAGCACATTAATAACCCATCTGTGTTGCAAGCATATATAAGGGACGGTGGCTATTTATGATGGGAGCATCTCATTGTACAGTATACACCATGTTTTATTGCTATGTAAGACATAAATAAGTACAATTTTTGTCTGTACAAGCTGATTTAATAAAGAATAACTTAGACTTCTTTCAATTCAGAAGTCCATGCAGATGAAGTCTTGAGCACAGCTAGTCAATAATTACAAATATCTTTATAACAGTATGAACACGTCTATTTTTATTTACTTTATATTTAATACAAGACACAAAGCAAGAACTCTACCTGTTCAATTTTTTTTATATTTCCTAGTTACTCATTAACAATTTATTGTCATCATGTGCAACAAGAATATACTCACGAATGCATGTCGGGTGACCACAAATATTTGGATCTTTCAGAGCATCTGTAACAAATTAAACATAGACGTTAAGAATTAGCCGACTATGTATTATTGTGTACTGTTATATTATATAAGAGACGTACTCGTAACATCGTTACATTATGCTTCTAATCCCTGAAGTGTACATTACCACGTTTCACCAATTATATTTCGGTTCCACTATGTAGTAGGTGGTGAGCCTATTGCGATACAACCGGCTGATACTCATACTTTGAGACACTATTAAAAAGTTTACAAAAATCCAGTAGTGGCCGATACGGGTTTGAACCCAGGAACTCTAGATCGGCAGTCACACATACAATCAAAATGACCAACGTGGCTTTCAATGTATTTAATAGCATTATTGATATTAATCTTAATTACATTCTACGTATTAATTAATAGTCATTTGGTAATATATTAAGCAAATCCCACAAATATTTTGATTTTGTGTAAACAGGAAAACGTGTTGTTTGTTGATGGATGTTAAATTGTAATTGTCTTCAAAGTTGTTTTTTCCTTTTGTAGGTACAGGTTTGTATTGATAAGTCCTTTATTAAACTAAACCCGTGCATTATAACACACAAGTTTCAAAGCGACATCAGCCTGGTGTGATAGCTTCGGAATATTTTTGATAACGAAATACGTAAATGGTAGTAAAAAACAGAAACATAGAAACCGATTTGGGAACAACCTACCTTCAAATTAAAATCGGTTAGCAATTTTATATATAATAAATTATGTTTTATCTGTTCCCTAGTAGTAAGTAACGGATATGCGTAAATATCCTGTGTAAGCTAAAAGGGAAATGAATAAGTACTGAAATCCGATAATGAAAAAAAAATAAACTAGATCATTGTCAAACTTTAATTCGATTTCCAATATTATTACAGGATATATTTACTGTCAAATGTTTGTTTTTGTGTAACTCTACATAGTTATTATAGAATAAATTATGTTAAAATATATAATACAATTTGCTTGGAATTTTATTGCTATGCGAAATTAAGATGTTTTTCACATAATATTATGGCTGATTTTTTTTGCGGTATATTGAGTATTTCAAATTATTCAAGAAGTTCAGGTTTAACATGATTATGGCATCTGTTTTCTGCAAAAAATTTACTATCAGTATGTTTGGTAAGATAAAATTTCATCTTGATAAGTTTTTAGGTAAGAGTTACGATTTATGACATAGAACTAGATTAGGACGAAATGGGTAGGTAATTTCAATTAATATGAAATTAATTATTATTAATTGAGTATCTGGCATAAGTGAATTTAAGCATGTTTTTTTACACTTGAAAAGTGAGACCGTCCTTTTGAGTGCATAAGTAGTACCACCCACATATTTCGTTTTGGGTAATAATTATTTTGTTGTAGAACTGGATGACATCATTGTGACCAGGAAAAGAAAAGACGCATACGTAGACTACCATTAAAACATTTCTTCATTTTATTTTTCAATTCGAATCTTACGGACGCTTTAAAAACATTATTTGAAGTGTCGCTTTGAACAATGTGTTAAAAATAGTTAGTCTTTAGGTATATATTTTAATAGATAGGAGGGTCAAACTGTAGTCAGTTTCGTATTTGAAGGGCAAAGAGATAACAGCTTCTTATAATATCTAATGAGGCTCCACGCCTAACTACTAATGATGAATGTTGCTGCTTAATGAATAATACGTGGTATAATATTATATTAAATCACATCGGGTACTATAATTTAAGTATGAAGGAAATGCGAGTACTTAAAAGTGATTAAATGTTTCGATTGTAAGGGCCCATAGGGCCAGGGCTTCGTTGAAAACTCTTATCTGAGAATTGAGGTTCAATTATTATTACTGAGTCGAGATTCTATTTGATCTTTGTTATTTGTTCAGAATACTAAGGGTACGTTTCTTTTATTCTTATTAATTCAAAGTTTTTGGTAATTTTTACAGATGAATTATGATACTCGTTTTGTGATGCTTCCATGACATTGACAATTGCAATGTTTGCACAATGTGTCATGTTTATAAAGTTTTACATTAATAAATCAAATACATACTATATGGTGAACATTACAATTTGGAAATATAAAAATAGACATAAAATATCCATCTGTGGTAGATATTAATATCATCTTATTTTTATTGCCTATTGTTTAACTGTTCATTAATTATTCTTTATACAATTGTTGACACTGTGTTAAGGTTGAGTTTTTAACGGACAAATAAAGATAAATTTACAATAAAAATATAATATTTAGTTCAAATGAGATAAAGATAGAAAAAAAATATGCAAACAATAAATTAATATAATACATACTTCTGACTCCGTGCACCGCACTAAAGACGCACAAACACGCAAAAATCACACACCAATTCATTTTGTCGTTCACAGCACGCATTCCATGATTGACCGTAAGCGTTTCGCACGCTCAGGATTGAATGACGAAATTCTCATCCGTTATCAAAGGGGTCGAACGGGCTGGGGTCAAAGTAAACAATATTATCACTTAATTATCTATTAAACGGAACTGTCAACTGAAATGGGGCGTATTGGTAACAATTTGTAGTAAGATACGTATTATTTAGTGGCGCTGTTTGGCGGGAAGTGAGCGGAAATCGTTCTGTATCGGGTTACGTTACATTGATATGATCCGGCTGCTAGCAATATGATACTAATGTTGTGGCATCTGATTGATGCTTTTATTACGCTGAGTGTACATTGACAAGTGTTATTGTATTTTATGGCGTTGTTTTAATATATGTTATATGTCGCTGTAATTAAATAACTAGAGTTGTATTTAGGTGACTGGTTTAACCTTAGATGATACTTTTATACAAATTTCAAATAGTTTTGAACAGTATCAAATGTTAAATTTAGTATTTCCATATTTTTTAATATTTCTTCTCACCATTTTAATTTAATAGAATATGTATAATCTAAAAATTCATCTTACTGTACAATGTAAAATATAAATCAACTTTGTAAGAATGAAGAACTTTCTTATAGGTTAATTGCAGGAAAGGTATTAAGTACCTAAAAAATGAAATGAAGAGGGTTCTTAACGAAAGTAATTTATAAAAAAAAATGCTGTTATCAGTTTATAGAATATTCTTCCATTGTAGCTATCCTGCTAGCCTATTTAAATCGTCAATGGTGTAAATGCGTCCTAACATACAATCGTTATTTTTTTATCACTGCGCTGCGAAATTTGACTATTTAGATTTTTAATGTTATAAATTTAATATTGGCAAAGGTTTTAATATTATGTATCGTAATATTATTGTATTATGTTTGGTTGTACTTTTGTGCTTTCCAGGTAAAGAATAGATCCACTTCAATACCAAGAATTTTACTTTATAAATTACAACAGCAACAGTAACAACAGTCGCGGGGCCAGCGGCAGTGGCAATGAGGGAGGGAGAAGCACGGAGGTAGAGTGAGTGAGGGAGAGAAGCTGGAGAATGAAGAAAGACCGGGAGAGGAGGAGAGAGGGTATGTATCTATGTAGGGGGTGTGGACAAAAGAGCAGGAGAGAGGGTAGGGATGTAGAGATGGTGGATAGAAGAGGAGACGGGGAGTGTGGTGGAGATGGGAGAGAAGGGATGATGGGAGCGGAGAAGGGGAGGTAGAAGGAGAGTACGGAGGAGACGTTTAGCAACTATGACATCAATGCGCCAACCACACTGATAATATTAAAAGTGGTTTAACAAAGGTTTAGAAACTAAAAATTTTATACACGTATAGAGGTATGATATGAATGATTCTTTTTCAATTTCATCATTAAACCTATCATCATTTACGCTGTTGGACACGGTCAGTCTGCAAAAGCGCGGGCCTTACATTCCTTTTAGAACATTATGAAAAACTGAAAGAAGTTCAGCTCTTCTAACCATCTTTTCTTTCATCGTCAAAGATGTTTTAAACACGTGTTCACCAAGATTTGAACTAATTCTAAACTAGGCTATCGGTTGTTGTTATGTTGATAGGCTTGTAGACATGACATTAGGAATAGAAAATGTGGTTTCTAAGCATTGTTTTAATTGAGTTATTAAGAAGTTACCAATGTTTTAATGATACCAGATAGATGTACATTTTGTATTTCTAAGAGCAAGCGCTGGAGGGCACGCGTTATATTTTTAAGAAGCCACAGAGTAGCTGTAGGTGTGTAGTTTAATAATGATTTTCTTTCTTTAACGTTTAGACTACTTATAATAAATAGTTTAACAATGACATAGCTTTGGTACCTGACTTGCTTTGGTACTGATAAGAAGCTGATTACTGTTGCAAATTGTATATGCATAGTGTTTAAATAGTAAAACATCGTAGGTGAAGAGTCTCGGTCTCCCTCGTCACTTGAGTCCGTCAACATCCACATTGTATGTCAACTCCGTCGTCCTTACATCAGTTATGTTTTGAACAAATCGGAGCATGTCCTGTCCCATTTTTACAACAACATTCTCTTTTATACAAAGCGTATCTATTTAAGATTAGTTCTTATCTTATACCAGATTAGCCAGATACTGGCTGATAGGCGATTAATTAATTGACATTCTAATTTGTACTAACTAAAATATATATAATAACCGCCATTGCAGACTTAACAATATGAATGAAACGCCTGTTAGTTGTTTTAGGGCAATGTTCGCAGTAACTGAAATTATTTTTCATAAACGAACTTTTATGTAATAATGTTTACATATTTAAATACTGTTATTATACTTTTTATGAAGTGATTTTAATATTATTTTTTATAGTGACACATTTTCGTCGCTCCCATCATTTCCGATCGCTCAATCTTTCGGTAAACCTCTTCTTTACGTTGTAAGCAAACATGCAACTAACAAATAATAAATAAACTATACTCATTAGCTTTTATTTACGAATGCGATCGGCGAGTGTTAAGACACGTATGAGGCTTATCGACCTCGAGATTTTATATAATGAATGAACTATCATAATAAGGAAAGTGCATAATCGTTCTGCTGATCTATATAATTCAACCAAATCAAACCACTTGTAGTTAAAGACGGAAGGTATTAAGTATTGTTGGATTTTTATTCGTAAAACTCTCGTTGCTTACGACGTTACTTGGAGTGCGCCAGTTGTGAATGGTGGTTTAATTATGTTCCACAATGGATTGTTGCTAAATTATTAAGAATAATGAAATTCTTACGAAGCCGGTGACGACGACGAGGCTGGTCCCGTGGGAAGGCTGATGTATTATATATGTGTATAGAAAAGAAATAATGTTGTCCGAGTGTACCATGTTACTTATAGCCCCCCCCTACCCCACACGCACACACAATTAAATTGATTAAAATTATAAAGTTCAGGCTCGGTCACAAAGTATCTAAAACAGTTGGCTTGAATTGTTTTATAACAATAACACTCTTACTTCAACGGTAAATACAATGAGTTAAAGTTATTTACGGCTTGTCACTTGTACGGATATTTTTTTGACAAGATATTTCTATTTTTATATTCAGGTGAATGACCGTCTCGATAAAAAAATCAATAATGCGAATCTTATTTGTATTTTGATGAACAAAGACAAAAGAAAACATAATAATTACCAACATACAATTACACAGTAGATATCAGTAAAACTCATTTTATGATACTTTTGTTATTAAACAGTCAACAGAGTTGTTATTCCGTTGTTTACGTGCCCTGATGAATACAATTGTACTAATCAGCTTGTTATGAGTTGTAATAACAAAGTAATTTATATTTATCAGTAAGCTATAATTGTTAATTTTACAAAAATATTTATTTCTTGTCAAATATAATTTGAAAAATAGACATAATTATAACCTAACGTTACATCACGCCTGTAACCTCCGGAGAGGTAGGCAGACAAGTGCTGCACATTCTCATCTTTCAGTAGTTACCCAAACGTCGCGCTATAGGATAGGGGGTGGGCCTATCGGCATACACCGGACGATAATCCAGACTGCGAACCACTACTGGAAATGTTAGCTTTTTCTAAGTTAAACAACTCCAATGGTGCCCGACTTGGGATTTGGTTACAGAATCTCTCGATCAGCACACGAGCTCTCAACACCTCATCAAAGAGGCAGTCATAATTTCATTATCAAAGTACATTTCATGACAGGTAATTAAGTGATATAAAAATATGAACATATTTTGATTTAAATATTATTGATTCAATTACAAGTCGGTGTTTTTATGTTGATATAATTATGGCAGACAATAATAAAAATTGTACCAGATATTACTTAATCGTGTAATAAAGACGATGATTGTTATGCTTAATTTTTTCTTTGTTCAATTTCACACGGGCCTTATGAGTAAGCAAAGCCAAATAGGCATAAACAGACTAAACGCCTAAGTACTCACGTTACTTTGTAAGACAGCGGCGCATGGCACGATTTGAACTCTAGACTACTGTAATGGTATGATAAACTTTTGGCCACTTAACGATTACTTTTATTACCAGGTATCCTAAACTATAGACAAATATATTTCAACACGGACGAAATTATTTTTATCGGCGTTATCTTTTGGTTTCTAAGGTTAAAAACAAAACAATAAAATCCGTCTAAGTGCATTTTAAATTACCTGTAGTCTTGTTAATTGTATATGAATTTATAAGTAAAACATAAGCTGCTCCAGGCTTATTTAGCTTTATATACATATTGTAAGTCATTTATTAAAATTATTTTAGTACATTTTTATAGTGTAGTCCTCGAGAGGTTGGATTTTCATTTCATATGCGTTCAAGTTTAATTTTTTTTCTGCTCCGCTTAGTTATATTTTTATGATGCCAAGTACGGATGTCGCATAAAATCAATAACCCGAGACAAGACACGAGCTGTATTAGGTAGACATAAAAGGTTTTTGTCACTGAACGCTACACGCAACAACTTAGTAACTTATAAATAATTTATAATACAATATGTCAAACGAACAACAATTAAAAGCGGCAAAAAGCATTCCATGCATCTTCGATAGTATTTGTATTTGGTGGCTGTTATTGATCAGATATATAATTTGATAGTGCTACATTAAAATTGTATGTAGTTAAAGATATTGTACAAACAGTCAGCTTAACTGTACAGATAAATGTCTTTATAGTTCCATTTAAGCTAGTATTTATACAGCTTTGAAACTAACTGTATCACCACAAAGAGACGCGTATCCACACTGAGACGTAACTTAAGCGCGTTGGATGGCTCTAGGAGACGTCTAATTAGGAGTTGGGAGTGCGGCGACGATTTCATTACGAATGTATGAAGCCTGAACCGAGACGTGGTTTGCAAGCACACGACCTGTACGTACAATGCTCCTTCCTTGGCGCAAAGTGACCAAAATACGAAGACACTCGCTAGCCCTTTTGTTACTCACTTAACATACCCATTTCTTACCTACTTAAGGGGCGAAGAGTGTCAACGTAAATTGGCCAAAGATGTCCCTAGCTCTTTCCTGCAGTGAACGGCAAAAAGTCGAAACGTGTGGGACTGCAGACGAACTCGTTTCACCATACAAGGGCCTCCTCGACAAGTCGCTTCCCAACGCACCAGCTCACCACATAATATTGTTAGCCGACGATAGCTTTTTATGTCCAATGCATTATTCGATACTCATTTAAAATTCTAACATGAGCTTATAAAGAAAGCTCGCCATTTTCATGCGGTCCCCTGCTGTCGTCGGTCGTCTGTGAACACTGACCGTCGGGTTAAGCGCGCTCGCTTAAACAGACACCGTTGGTTTAGAGACGAGTTTATCGAAGGTGTTTTAATACTTAAATATATTACGCAAATTCACTTTGAGAGGCGGCCGCGCCGGTCTGTTTGCGCCCACGCATCAAAAATCGCGGGGGCGATTGGAGGCTCCATGCGTTCAAACGTGCGCGCGCAGCGGCTGACACACACGCGCCTTAAAAACCTTTAAAACGAAAAAGGTAAAATAATAAATTTGAATATCGAAATCTGCCGTTTGAGAACCGGTCAAATGATAGTTTGTGTCCGTGTCGTTTAAAAGTGACTTATTCGAAATTTGAATTTCTGAGTGGCCCAGTGCTGCCAGTGAGACGGATCGATAGTCGATTTAGTTTATGAATGGAGTGTAGGAAGTGACGTCATGTATAGTGTTGTGAACGGCGTTCGCTGCGACCCGGTGGGCGCCTGTTTACTGACAATGGGAAATCATTAGACTGGAAAGGTGAGTGCGCGAAGGTTCTACACATTTGTTGAGCCAACACTAATCTAAATGATCACATGTTTACGCCTACTTCTCGTGTGGGCAGCGTTTTTTGTATGAGCATATGGCGGCATTTTAATAAGCCTATTGTTTAATAGTTATCACATGAATAGTATAACTTAGTATGTTGTCACTTGCAAGGCTGAAAATAAAAAAAAACATTATTATTACTGTTTTCAAAGTTTTTTTACACATATTTTTGACTGTTAAACCAAGCTTGTTAATGCATTCATTTTATAGTATTAAGCCACTAATATAATATTAAGTACAAGATTTGATTCGAAACAACTACAATTATATCTTAGGTAAGTGTATACTAGTTAACCGTTTCATTTATCGGAGAAATTTTATTTTAATAATTATGGATACTTATTTAGTGCGAAATAATTACAAGTAAATAATAAATC
>DWEI01006475.1:0-10064 GCA_018245875.1 Mysoria ambigua | reverse complement strand
GTTATAACGCTTGGAATTCAAATGTACATTGTAAACCTTATAATGATAATCGCATCTAAACGCCTCAAATTTGTCACGTTAAATGTAAGCGTACTTAAAATCGCTCCGCTTTTATATCAACGCTAAAATTAAATTTCCAACGGACATTCAACTTGATGAGGCAATTAAGTTGGTCGCATTTCATATGACAAGCGATTCCTTAGCGACAATAATTGTCGCGTATATAATGCATTTCACCTCCAACATGAAACGTATTTATGCGATGATTGAAGTTAATGATGCATGCTAAAGTAATATTACGATGTGTTTAATGATGTTTGTAATATTACACATATTATACAATGGTTTAACATGTTTCACTTTGTTATGAAAACAACACAATTTCCGCCGGTAATGTACACATTTTGCTAATTGTATTTTAAATTATAAAAAATATATATATTTTTTTAATTTATGAATTATGATATTTGACTGTCTTGTTGGTCGTGTTGGTTGCAAGTGCGACTGCCGATCGGGAGGTCCCGGGTTCGATTCCCGGTTCGAACACTACAAAATATCCTAATTAGAAAATTTCCTACTAGAAAATCTAAATGACAATTCTACTAGTGGTTCGGAGTGTAAATATGTACCCGATGCATGGCAATTAGCTCACCTATTCCATAGTGGGACGTAAACATAACTGATGAAACGTCTGAGTGTTCTGGATTTCCTTGCCTACCTCTTCGGGGATTACAGGCGTGAAGTTACGTTTATGTTATGTGATTGGTAGCAGTTGCCACTCCTATAAGTATCAATTATACAACAAAACCTACCATTTGTATAACCTCTTTTGGTTTCATTATATTTAAAGTATATTAACATTATTATACACCTGCAAACGATTTATATAGACCGTATAATTAGTATCGGCTGAAATTACGCTTTTCGAGTAGATGATCAGTAGTAGAAAACCCCTTAGAATTTAAGATTTGGTAAATAGTAACTTTGTACATTTTTTTCTATATAAACTCAGGCAAGCCTTAAGTACAGATCCCGCCTAATTGTAGAGAGACAAAGAATTGAAGTTAATTAGAAAATTATGACATACTTTTATTGACACACCTTTGTTTGTTAAGCGCGAGAAGGATATTACAAAGTTGTAACTTTTTACGACCCCACGTTATCATTAGCATTGAAGTCGTTCTTGAATGTTTTCTTTTATACCTACTGTAACTTTTATGTACTGTGACTTGTATGAAATATAATAATTGTATTATGGGCATAACAATGTTATTTAATTATATCTTTCAAACATTCTCAACTAGAATATAAAGTCAATTATAAACTTAACTACTTATGACAATACATACATATCTTCATGCCAGGTCCCTTACGGAGTAGGCAGAGAGCACGGAGTGCCAAATATCTCTTGCTATAATATGATATAAAATAAATACATATTCGCAACACACCTTTTGTGCAAGTAGAGTAAAAAACGAATGTAAAGCCGTTTATTTTTTCACGGGGATAGGCGTTAAGCATATTATTTTAGACATAGTATATAGTTACGTTTGCATTTTTAATATGAAATCCAACCGAAAGTGAAAGATATTTTCTTGAATATCACTCTAAAATCATTAAGAACGCAAGGAAGAGGAATCCCGACAAGTTAATTCCAGTCTGTTACCGATAGTTATCTCCAGAGATTCGTATTACTTGACGATCTATCTTCCAGATGCTTTTCAATCCGATGTTTCTCCGTCCTGTTTTACGGTTCCCATCTGACAATAATAAAAACAACCAATACTACAAATCACAGAACATATTATATTTTATAACTGCCATCCGCTTAAGAACGAACACAATATAGTATTCTTGAAATGTAAAACAAAATCGGATCCCGAACTCTCTCATGTGTGTGCGATTAATAATATTAAACTTAAATCAACCATGTACCCCAATACCTTTCTCGAAATATAATCCAGGTAATCACGGAGAGAGTATCGAAATTCATCAACTACTTTACGGGTATCAAGTTATTTAAAAGTATTTCGGGATGCTCTGCAAACAATCTCTATCATAACATCGTCCATGAGTTGAAATAGCCACTTTAATTGAGCGAATTACCAGCATTGCTACAACGTTTCCGAGCGTCATCCAAAACTCAAATAAATCCAAAAAGTTTCCCCGTAAATCAACACAGTGAAGAGATTATTTTCAAGTCGAAATTAAGTCTTAGCAACATTTTTCATTTCGGCAAAATTGAATTCCGAATTATCGCAGTAACTTTTAGTAAGCGGTCTTTTATGCTTGATGTCTGAAGAGGAGATGAATTAAATTAATGTTAGATTTAAAATATACGTAGGTGGTATTTCACCGTCTGATGTCATTAAGTCTACATCAAATTACCGAACACAAAGATGTCACAATAAATTACCTACATTATTGAGTATAAAAATCGGAATGACTTATACGCCGCTGTGTTGTTAGCAATATAGGAATACGAAGAACATTAATAAATTAAACAAATAAAATGTATGCTTTATGTATTCCGGTGTATAGCATTAGGCTCACCACCTATTCGGAATTTGGACGTAAACGTAAACTGGTGAAACTTGGAATATAACACAACAATCCTTTTCCGGGATTACTGACGTCTTTACCCTATGATATAACTCTATTTATGTTTATGCCTTAATAGTGTTACAGCAATTTTTTATGCATGGATTATATGTTTATTATTTGTTGTAACCAATCGGCTTAAATTATTTTTAACATTATCTTTTTCATTTTGATATATACTTAGTTGTATGATGATGTATAGTTGTATCTTGACTGCCTATTCAAAATTAATTATAATTACACTTGACGGTTTCAAGAACAGTTAAATACTCAATTCGACTCGGATTAACTATTTTAATAATATTTTTAAAACAGCAGCATTAAATTTCCCTAGCGACAATCACGGGAACATATAAAAAAATCACATAAGAAATATAGAAACTACTTACGAAATCAAATTATAGAAAAGATGTCGAAATTACGCGAGGATTTATTGAGTCGCTTAAATGAGACAATAAAAATGTTCAAGGGTATCTACTTAAGTACTTCACCCTACGGAGAGGGCTCCGATTGTTCGGAAGTACACATTTTCACAGCACAATACACTTGTGTCGGATAACGGCGTGGTTGCCTATTGACTCTTCCATACTAACCCTGGCAAATGGGACAACTGAGCGGATTTACACATTTTATGGGCACGAAAGTATTCCAACAAAGAACGAACTAGTATGCTACTAATAAACAAAGTTGAACCATTTTGGGTGATGGCAATGACTGCGCTGATTCTGAGAGCTGATACATCATTAGCTCTTTTATCGTACTGTAACTGGACACTGATCGGCTTTCAGAATTAGAATTGCTAATAGTGAAAACATCTCGTATAGACCTGACCATCTTAGGATTCTTCATAATGTTTTGAACAACAAACAATTTTGCCAACGTTCATTTTGTCAGCGGGTCGGTCTGCGATTTAAACGCAGCAACTTAACCTTTTTAATTCTGACAGTTCGGTTTAGAAATTTGTCAGGTAAATAAATTATAAAGGTATTTAGTCAACTAATTATACTTTAAGATTTAGATTAAATTATACATTAAACATATTATACTTTTAAACACGTTAATCAGTTAGAAAAAGCAACGAAATATTTCAAGGAAAAGGACCGAATCATTTTGAAGAAAACAAACGAATCATCTAGAAGAAAAGAGAATAAAAGGGAATAAATAAAGTCTTTAAACCAAAATATTCCTCGGCAGTACATCATAACTAATTAAACAGAAAAGTTTTTGTAAGAACCCTTTAAAAATTTGGGGGAGATAATTAAAAGTAAATTAGGTTAATTCTGCGTCGTATCTTATTAAACGGAAAGTAAAAAGTGCAATTATTTCAAAACAAATATTATTCGTTTATGTTGTCATTGAAACCCATATACATATAATGTTTATTCTCGAAAAAATCCAAAGTATAACGCCTAAACCATTTTAAGAAATATTAAGACATTGGATTTTGAAAAGAATTATCACGTTGTCATATAGGTGACATATATAATGAGACAGTATCTTAAAAAATACATTTAGTTCAATTAAGAAGATAAATTAATCAAACGAACGTTTTAGGGAGCAAAGTTAACGACTTGCGGTTGTAATTAGTGCGGAGCCTTTTCTTTAATAGCTTTTTATATAATTACTTTTGTCAAATATCTATTATATAATGCATTAAAAGTATATTAGGTAAAATCTAAAAACTGAAATTTATTAACACGCTCATATAATACTATAGTGAATAACGGAGCGAAAACTTTAGGCTTTTGAAAATCTAATGTAAATCTTGATTTTGTTTCTTATTCACTTCACTAATTAATGTTCTATAAATGTACTGGACCATTATATTGATATTCATACGCTATACAAACTTATTATTTTCGGGTGTTATTATGAATGAAGAGTTACTCAATTGACCACGTCTTTCCATATGAATAAATTTCACAAACAGTTTACGGTCTGTATTAGATATACAGATTCTTACAACTGTTTTCGAAAAACAACAAAATACTTTTTAAGCAACGAACACCTAGATTTAAATAAAGTGACACACCTCTAAAAACGGACGCCACTACACCGCAACCGAATTACGGGTTCTCATAATGTCATCAGTCGTCGGCCGTCGCCTGATCGTCCTAATTGGATTGGCTCTTGTCAAATATCAATTATGGCCGCCGGAGATGGAAAGTTATTATTTTACGTGTACACCACCGTCACAGGCACCGTCGAATCGATCGTTTATTACGTTCCTGATCGATTTCGTCGCCTCTTGCATGATATTACGCGTCGTCTCGCCCCAGCTCACCTTCACGCTTCTTTCAATTGGTTTTTATAATTGTTTTAAGCTCGTGTATAGATAATTCTTTATAGTTTTATGTAAAATTAAGATATTGGTCGTTAATATGTCGGATGGCGGATAAATTCATTTATTTAGCCTTTTGGCAGAATGTGATAGTAATGTGCTTGTATGTTGTGTATGAAATTAAAATGAAATCAGAATTTACAAAGTCGGGACATCACTACCATGCCTGTTAATTGTCTCTGTTTTCTATTCTCTAATCTATTTCTATGGTAAAGTTAATGCATTTAAAAAAAGTGTCGATTTCGCGGCGAAAAATACATAGTTATTTAATTAAACAAATGCGTCCGTCACAAGTTACACACTATCATACAACAATATCATACAGCTGGTAATATGACCATAAACCCTCAAGAGAAGGCTATGGCCAGCAGTGGACTGCAATGCTGATGATGATGACCACTGATGAACACCACCATCATACTCCAGTGTCATTGCAAAATATTCTGATCAAAACTGTAATATTTTTTGCAAAGGTTTCATAGAGCCTGTTACGAGGTTTAGTAATTGCTCTCTAACGATACAAAGCGAGACTGACTTCTTAACAAATCTTCTGACGAACGATAACACATGGGAACTTTTATCATTAGCCATTATTCCAAAGGACTATCGGACATGGCTTGCTTAACCTAACGTATCGCCGAATACCGGTGCCCATTACAAAACGATACATACCTCACGTAACATTTCTTATAAATATGCATGAAATATCACGCAAATTTCAACGAAACGCTTTCAAAGACCCCCATCAATCAATCCGTTGACGCTCGAATAGCTGAAATGTGTCATGGTGACCCTCGCTCGAAACTAGACACAAAGGTGTATCGCCTACGTATTGGCAATAGAATGATGTGCCGTGGAATACAGAAAACTTTAAGAAAATAATTTGTGGAAAGGACCTCTTAAGTATTATTACACCAGTAAGCATAAAAATAATTGTGAGCCACAATTCATTTTAAAGTTGAAAATCTTGCCCACACACTAGAATCTCTGAGTTCTAATTCTGACGGGCACTGATATATTAATAATAATAATATATGTATATTTACATGAATAATCAGTGGATTCATATATCCAGGAGTTATTCACATATCCAGGAGGTATTCACATATCCAGGAGGTATTCACATATCCAGGAGGTATTCAGATATCCAGGAGGTATTCACATATCCAGGTGGTATTCATATATCCAGATGGTATTCATATATCCAGGTGGTATTCATATATCCTGGACTAAATAGAACACATCTATACACATAAATGAAAAGCTTTAATAGTATATGTTTGCTAAATCTATAATGAATCCAGCGAACTAGACAAAGACACAGATTAATAAAACTAAAAAGCAATTTTTAAAACTGGTGAACTGCCAAGTAAGTGCCAGTAAGTCGAACACTGTTCTTTTATACAGTTTAGTATGAAGTACAGGTTCTTACAAATTCAAATTCACAAGCAACTCGTTAAAAGTTCTTCGCTCGAGATGTGTAAATGAACCATCTGTATGAATGAATGAAATATACAGCGCTGTGATTGTTTATCTTGCATTGAGTAGTTGCATGTTACAACAGCATTGTTTCTGGAATAATGTGATGAGCTATTATTTTTCGTCTTTATATATAGATATATATGTACATAATAAGCTTGCTCATACGTTTTAACTTATTTTTATAATATTACTTTTATATTTTCTATTCTGCTAGTCATTATAGTCCAAACTTTACGTATTTATTTTTAATAATATCCTGTATTATACAAGTTAAAAACACTACGGCATGATAGTGACAGACATTTTGTTCGAAAATTATAATCATTTATTTAAAGGTACCGGCCACCACTGGTATGTTATGAAAACTTTGTCCACATGCGAAATGATTGCGTAACTGTCCGAAACCCCGAGGAATAGCTTCAAAAGGCTTCGCTTGTGCCACTCAGTGGTTCTTTGTCGCATTGAATCCAGGACTATTTGTGAATACTCGAAGGAAAATAGTGGTCATTCCTCTGGGAGGTGCGCAGGTATAGCTGTGTTTCATTTCCTATTACAAAACAAAATCTAAATATATACAAACTATATTATCATGTAACATTATGCGTTTGAAACTTACGAAATAGTGGAACTGTGTTTCCCAAAGATATTATCCTTTAAAGTATATAAAACGTGGACTTTGCCTAAAAGGTCAACTAAATATTTATATATATTATAAATAAGATTAATTTATTGTTTTTTTGTCACGTTGATAATATGCTAGTCGTATAGAAATAGTAACACGCGGAGCATTCTAAATTACTCATCATTTGCAACAGTACGTACGAGACCGACCTCAATTAAAGCAACTTCGAATAAGCAAAAACTATTCAGGAATAAAACCTTCAGTAAACCTCATACCTTTCTTTCTTCTTTCTACATAAGGAAAAAACCTGTTTTGGAAGCAAATGCCCCTCAGACAGAGCAAAAAAAAGTCAGAGCTAGTAACTTTGTGTTAAGCACACACACGCACTTACAAAACATTGTGTTCTGTGTTAGTTTCCTTGATTCATTATGGTGCAAATTGTGCTTTCTACAGCTGACCACGGATTGAAAATAGCAAAACACTTCACAGTGAAAAGAGGCGGGCGAATTGGGCGCGCTCGTGAGAATGTCTGAATAATGCTCGGTACGGAATCAAAGGAGCGAAGATTTCAGTGACTCGAATTTTGTCTCAATTTGATTTACGTTTTGAACGTGAGGATTTGTATCAATGGATACTTCATTATCATTTACATTAGCCATTTTGGTTTTCGATTGATAGACACAGGAGTCTAGCACAAAAACAATATTTAAGCGCCTAGTATTCCACGCTGGTCAAGTTCAATTAAACAGACTAGTGAACGGCTTATTTAAATTGACTCACAATTATGCACTTACAATTATATTAAAAGTTAAAGAAAATACAATTGAATATGAAATGAGTAATAACGCATTCATTTTTAATTGTCTATTCTTTGTTCCTTAATTATTAACACATTTTATTCAGTATGTAAATATTGTTCACTTATAGGCATGTAGTACGTTAAGTTCATTCTGGTCGGCGTCGCTATTTCAATACATCTCCGGGAATTTTAAAAAAAGAACATGAAAGAACGCGCTGAAACGCTTGCCAGTGAAAAGAGGCGCGAGAATTGGCCTTTCAACACGAGAGTGCGTCCGAATCTTCCTGAAAAAGTTCCATGAATTTTTTGTTTACTCAATAAAAGTAGCAAATGGACCTACTGACCATGTGATCTGAAATAGTCATTGGCGTACATACTTATTCGTGTTTTATAGATTCCATTTTTATTCCCACCTATAGTTCTAGATTTGGTCGTATTAGTTGAAAGCGAGGCTACCGATGGAGAGGTCCTGGGTTTACTTAGATTGTTTAATAGTGGCTCGGAGTCTGTATACATATGTACGTGTTGTATGGCTATATACTCCTCACATATTCCATAGTGGACTAACGTAACTAGTCAAGCGTGCGAGTGTACTGCACCCCTCTGCCTACATTTTGGAACAACAGACGTGTCGTTAAGTTTATATAATACTAGATGTGCTCGCGGCTCTGCCCGCAGGTTAATCAGTGTGTCACAATTTTTCCCGCGTAAACATCCATCCAACCATCCATACTTACAAACTTTAGGGTTTATAATATTAATAGGATACATATTTGATTGCATCCCGTTTGTATTTAACTTTGGTTAGTTTCAGAAAAATTCTGTTGTAAAAATACCAATGCCTTTACACTCGCATAAATCCTGCATGTTATGTAACCCTCGAAGTCCTTTAAACAGAAGCGCCGGAACAGTCACAAAGAATTCGTACAAGCAGTCTCGTATGAAAATTGGCTACCATAATCACCTTACGAAAGAACTGATAGGAAAAAAATCTGATACAATATTTGAAGTAATTGAAGTACGTTATACTTAAGCTACTAAACAAAATATTTTAACACAAATGTTTTAATACTAGCTGATAAGGAATTCCGAAGGCTCTGAAGGCACAATTATTAAGATTTATAAAAGAGTATTTAGCACCCGGTTCTCATTGTTAAACCCCGTAAAATTATAATTGATTAAATATCTCATTTTGTTTCATACATTTTTTTATTCATTGTAAATTTTCAAAATACTTTTGGAATCTTGTTGAGTTTTAGAAGCGAGAGTAAAATTATTGTTATTTTAATTTTAATTCTAAAATAAATACTTCATTATATTTGCTGTGATCAAATAACTAATTTTATTTAATTTTTTCATTCTAATTTTCTTATCTTAATAACATCTCAACATCTCTTCAAGTGTGAAATACAAGTACCTAAACCACAATTTCATCCAATTCAGCCTTAAATTAGAAATGCAACTACACAGACATCGGATACAGAGGGCGCCCCAACTTAATCTTTCGGATTAACAAGGCATCTGGTGCCGACCTTTGATAGGATTTAAGCTTCTATGTAGATTGTATTCAAATAGCAACGTTCGCAGTGTAAAAGTGTGCGAACGACTCTTCATGTCTCTTTTGTGTTACTGTATATAACAAACAGTCAGTTATTGGGTCTGTTTATCGGCCTATAATTAGTAGAAAACCTGTCTGAGGTTTAATATCTATTATTATTAAACAAGGATAATTTGAACTGTAAAAGTAGAAGAGATTTTTTTAATTAATTATTTTAATTAATAAAATTGGTATATTTTTTTTATTTCATTTATGTACATTATTAGCTTCAGTACTAGGTCAATACAAACAGAAAGGCTTATGCTGACGTGACGTTGGTATCTTTTCTGTTTTTATTGATTGATGACAGAAAATGAAAAGAGTCTGAAAATAATGATAAGTTTACTTCTAGCGAATCTGCAAAAAATGATTCGAATTAATTAAAGCTAACTTACTACATTAAAAGTACTACAAAAAGTGCTACTTAAAAGTACTACATTAAGTAATATCAAAGTAATATATTACGTAATTATTTTATTTTCGCAACAATATCTCCAAATGTAATGGGTATAATGTTTAACTCTTCAAAGTTATTATTTTTGAACTACACTCGGCGTCAAAAAAATCGCACCTTTTTAATTTTTTTAATAAACCACTCCTAGAAACTAATGCATAGATTCTA
>DWEI01006474.1:0-10067 GCA_018245875.1 Mysoria ambigua | reverse complement strand
GGATAGAGATATTTGGCACTCCGTGCTCTCTGCCTACCCCGTAAGGGACCTGGCGTGAAGATATAGATAGATAGATACAATACAATACAAATCCACTCTATTGCACATCACATAGAATGAACTTCGGCATTTGACTACCTCGTTGGTCGTGCTGGTTGCAGGTGTGACTTCCGGACCTGGGTTCAAATCCTAGGTCAGGGCATATTAGATTTTTCTTACATTTTCTAGCACTGGTTCCTTGTTTAAATACATGCCCGGTGTATGACAATAGGTTCGCTACCTACTCGATAGTGAGACGTAAACGTAACTGATGAAACGTGAGAGTATACTATACTTCTCTGCCTACCTCTTCGGGGAATAGAGGCATGTTGTTTTATACATACCTACATAGGATAAGAACAATAAAACAGCACATCCGTACGTATTTGATGAACGCATTAATAGAAATTCATATTCTAACATACAACATGGTGGGCAAAGGGAAAAACGTATGTTGTATTATTGTACTGTATGGAAGATTACGTATTGTTGTATAGAATAGTACATATTTATTGTATTGTTTAGACTCTACACTATCTATAAGAATATTATATTTTTATACTCCCATGATCACAGCACAAAACATTGGCGATATAAAGTCGTAAATCTGCAATTTATAACAATAGATGGGTAGTGCAAAGCAGGATCAAATACCATTAAACAAAATTAACATATTTTTTACTTTTTTATGGCATCGAAGTGGGAGGGAGTAGCGAATGTTTTGTTTGAAACAAACTAGTAAATATTCGTGGGTGAGCGGGCTGCGTAAAAAACGAGGACGACAAGTCATCAGGAATGTCATCCTTGTGAATCAGATTGCATGAATAATTAAAATCGAATAGTTCCATAATTCCATGTTATTATAGGTTACAGACGGTCGTCAACGTTGGAGACATATTGCACAATACGGAAAGGTCTCGAATACGGTTATATAAAAAATACACGTTCCATTGCGCTGTTGTGTCGCGCTGTCACACGATGACACAATTGGCTGTGTGTGATCGTTTAATTCGGCTAATGGCGCCAATGTCACGACCGTGGCGCGCTGTCGCGGGAACATGAGTATGGCTTCTGGATGACGCTGCGTTCGTTACCGATAATGCACTAACACAAACTTTGTGATCGTTTAGTGTGTTGTGAATTGTTATTCAGATGTTATTTCATTCGTGCCTTGTCTCCGTTACGTGAGGTCAGATGATCTAGCCTTGTATTTTATAATGCCAATTGTCATCTTTGTTAGCGAAGACACCGATACGAATCTCATATACACACACGAATTGTCTAACAAGAAACGTGAAATATTATATATATATTTTGTGTGCAGGACCGAAAGAGTTCTTTTATCGCGGCCACAACTACTTCTACACTGGCCATGTTCCCGCGCTGGCTAACAAGAAATTCGACTGGCTGGACGGACGTAACATCTGCAGGGAATATTGTATGGATCTCGTCTCAATGGAGACTCAAGAGGAGAATAATCTGATTTTCAAACTTATCCAACAGAGTAAGTACTATCTTTTTATGTTTGTTTTTTTCTCTTTGTTCACGGCCATCACAATATTGGAATATCCAATGTAGTTAACTACGAAGCGTTGTTTTTTTTTTCATAATAAAACCTAAGAAAACAATCGTTACTAATCATTTTGTTTATTACGAACTTTCTACAACTTTTTTTTATTAAGGAAATATAATGTTTAATGATAGAAGAGAAATACCGACCTAAAAACTTTATAGACTGATGTAATGTAACATTTCGTAATGATGTTGAGGTGTAACTCAAGTACCAACATAGCTAATCCAGATAAGCCACCCAATGACCTAACTTGATTCAAAATGCATTATAAAGCGATTTTATATCTAATTATGATCATGATGAAATCATATTCTGATTTGCTTAAGAATTGAATGTGTTCCACAGACGATGTCCCGTACATCTGGACCTCTGGCCGTCTTTGCGACTTCAAAGGCTGCGAGTCGCGTAAAGACCTGGAGCCCAAGAATCTGTTCGGCTGGTTCTGGTCCGCTAACAGGGAGAAGATGGCGCCCACCAACCAGGTTAATAATAAATTGACAACTAAGCTCCAAACGATTTTGATAAAAAAAATATTTTTATCGTAAATTTCGTCGATTAATTCCGATAATAACGATCAAAGGACATTTTCATTAGATGGCTATAGACAACCATTGTAGACAAAAGATTAATGTGTTATATGACTAAATGTATCTCACCTACAGCGATGTTACAATATTATAAGCGAGCAACATATTTGCATGTTACATAAACTTTAGTCGAAGAAAACGAGATGAGAAAATACTTGTTACATCTTAGAACAGAAAATATAAAATATGCCTATATGTTATATATGGCTTGCAATGGCTACTGTGTAATGGCCGCGCGCGTTACGTCACGCATTCATAATCTGTGCTGTTTGAATGGACGCCAAAGTTGTTGTATTACATCGAACATGTTTACATATGTTACAAGTACGCGGTTATAACGTGGAAGTAATGAGGCCCATTGGCGTAAACAGGATATGTATAATCTATTGTACATTATAATATCAGTAAAGTTAGCCATACAGACTTTTGGTTCTGGTCCTCCACTGGACACGAGTCTCCTCAGGATGGATAGGGTTAGGGCTATCGTCCCCCACGCTGGTCCTCGAGACGTACCCGAAATAGAAATATTATAATCTCTTCCACCTGTACGTATAAATTTGATTCGATAATTGTTGCATACAATGCCAGATCCCCAACGGCTGGGGCTACAACCCCTGGTCGCAGACGGGCCACAAGAAGCAGCGGCAGCCCGACAACGCGGAGTTCGAGATCAACGGCACGTCGGAGTCGTGCATGAGCGTGCTCAACAACGTGTACAGCGACGGCATCGCGTGGCACGACGTGGCCTGCTACCACGAGAAGCCCGTGGTCTGCGAGGACTCCGACGAGCTGCTCGGCTACGTCGCCAGCACCAACCCCGGCCTGCGTCTCTGATCTGAAACTTAACCGCTTACAATCTTCAATTTCCCCCGATGTAACACGCAGTGCCTGGCGGACGGTGAACTGCCCGCTGTCATTGGGATAATACTCGATTAATGCAGACCTGAAGTGATATTTATCAATTATATCCTTTCTAATAAGTTTGAAATAATTGTTCTTGTCCGCTAACGTTGAGACATAACAAAGATTCCATCACACCACTTTATAAATACCCTGTTAAATATCATGGCATTATAATACTAATATTTTAATACTCTGGTGTCTGTTTTAGGTAATATTTTCTAAATTCTAAACAAACATCAATTTAATAAAAAAATATCACTGTATTTATAGCAACACTGGCACGTGGTATCCGGAGGTGCCATATTTAAAATATGTAGCGATCTCTTCCTTGAACACTGCCTTGAATCCGTCGTAAAACTGATGTAAAGATTAGAAATAAGATACACTTAAGTTAACTAAGATTATTTACCTAAGGGACGAATTTCTATTTGTATATAAAATAAAACAAAAACAATTAAAAAGTTTCGTTTCATTTTAATCGTATACTTGATAAGTTATACAATATACAACAACAAAAATAAAAAATCTCTTTGAAACAGTTTAAAAATATATATACTATGGATAAAGTAAACATTTTGTTCTTATGCAACAAGTGATATCTTGAGTGATATTTGACAAAAAAAATAGTATAATACCATGCTTCTTTGTATAATTATTTCGTATTAGTATCACGAAAAAGCTAACGCGCAGCTAATAAATTCTTAACTGTTTTCATGCAAAATATCAATGTCCAATAACA
Organism: Mysoria ambigua; assembly: GCA_018245875.1. Taxonomy (NCBI): domain Eukaryota; kingdom Metazoa; phylum Arthropoda; class Insecta; order Lepidoptera; family Hesperiidae; genus Mysoria; species Mysoria ambigua. Next base: position 6,226 of record DWEI01006474.1, on the reverse strand, counting down.
TACTAAATATCGTCATGCAAATTTTTGCTTATATAAATAAGAAACTGTTAGTTTAAGAAACTGTCTTTTTTGCGGATCAACTAAACAAGGAATTGACTTGTTTTTCCATGGGCAGGTGTTTGAGCTGTTTGCCATGCCTGTTTTTTCTTAAAAAAAAAACACTTTTTCCGTGCAATTTAAAGTTTAGATAGCTCTGCCTAATCAATTTTATTAAAATCAATTTGATTCTAGAAAATATCAGGCTAATGTGAATATTTTTAAAAATCAATTTCAAATACTTGAAATAAGAGACGATGGGATATTTATTGAAATATGTTCATTTTTATTGCAATGGAAGTCGGGAGAAAAACAAGTAACGTATTATTATTGTATTATGTACTGCTAGAGTCGATTTTAGACCCTATGTACTTACGCATATGAATTATATGGATATTTTATATACCTTAACGAGCAGAAAACAATGAGAAACTATAAATATAAAATTATAAAACAAATAACAGTATTAGTAACAATGCCATCTAGTGGCAAGAATAGAAAACAAAATAAAACTTAATTTTAGTTTGCAATAACATTTCTTAAAAATAAAATAAACAATGATGACTAATACGTCGACCATCAAAACAAAATAAAAATCAAAAAAATTAGTTCAAAATCGAAAAAAAAACTAAATTAATGAAGAGTGTAGGTTACATTGAAAAAAATAAACACTATCCCTTATATTCGCATAAGTGATAATATCGGGAAAAATCGAAATATTAGTACAAAATAATAATGTAACATGCATTAAAGAACCAGATTTGGTATTCGGATACGATACAACTTAAGGCTCTAGGGCCACGACCGCGCCCGCGACCCGCGATGGTCGCATCGAAACCTATGGGTAGCGGGATCCGCTGCCGCCGGTCCACCGGCGACAGACGCCGCGGCCGATGGATTTGAGGTCATGATCCTTGTATCGTTCGCACATCCTTATGTCCCTCGCTTTGGTCACCAATACATTTAACATGTTATAATCGCGGCCGTGAACCGTGATGTGCTGCTGTGAATATTTCTCGATTTCCGCCGGTGTCAGTGCGTATTTATTTTTCTTGCACTGCACTGTTGTTTCGAAGTCACTGGCGCCATCTTCCGAGCCTGCGCCGAACTGAAAGAGCTGCGACAACTCTGGCTCGTTCTCAACGAGATTTGTGTACTCTTGCAGCGACATCTGCAGGGAGACAGTTGGCAACTGTTTCACCGCGAAATTCGGTTTCAAAACACAAGCACGATGTTTACGCCGAGTGATGTAATATTTGGATAGATCTGAAATATAACGAAAGTTGAATTACTAACATTATAAAAGATAGGTGTGTTTGTTTTTAATCAAAGTAATAATAAACATTTTACTTTCAACATAAACTTGATTGTTCTTTTCCAGAAAAACAGGCCATAACTCCAGTTCATCAATAATATTAACAATATTTTTCCCTGGCATTTCTAGGTAAAGATCTCCTAAAACCTGTAACAAATTTTAAACCTGTTCGTTCCTAAATATTTTTACAGTGAATTATTAGCATGACAAACATTCACTTATAATAGTTAAATAATAAGTAATAAATCTGTTTAAACACAAAAAATATTACTTTAATTTAATTGTAATATATAAAAAAGATTGGAAATTGACTGTCATGTTGAATAGAATTTACAACAGACACATTTTAGCAACTACATCACACCGAAAACAAATCAAAAAATATTTTCAATGAAAACTTTAAAAAAATATTTGGTTCTTCCAAAATTACACATTACGACATAAAGTATTATCTGTATCACTCACTGATCATTAGCAAAGAAATTTTACATATCACTTGCTACAATATTAAAGATGAAAAATGTACTCAGATTAAACTTCTATAGCCATCACATTTGAGCATGGAGTCAGTCAGTCAAAGTACAATAATATTAAGGGATAACTTACAATATCATTATATTTGCAAGACAGCAGTGCTACAGGTACAAAATATGTTTTAAGTGCAGTTTGTAATAGTTCTTGGCATTTCCTAGATGTAGCTTTGTTCCACGACATTGATATTTTACTCTCAATTTGGCAATCGTTACTAATACACTGTGAACATGGGAAACATTTTTGTGCATTTGTAAAGAGTGTGGAATGCAATAAAAGTTTGGCAGATCCGTAATATTGTAGAGCTGTAAGCTCTCTGCCTACCCAATAAAGGATCTGGCATGATCATAAATATATATGTAAATTATTTATTTCATGATTCTAATTATTTGGCCCACCAAGATTGTTCATGTACAAAAACTTAAGGAATATAATGTTACTGAGAGAATCACATTATATATCATATTTCATGATACTCTTAAACATTTCTATATAATAGATTATTTATTAAATGGTTCAAACTATAACCTTTCGAACCTTATCCACTGGAGAGACTCCGTGAACTCCAGCTTCAAATACTTTAGTTGGGTGTTTTCTAAATTCCGATGGGAGATCAACATATACCGATTTGTCATTTGGCTGTATATAGAAGCCAAAGTCGATCAGCCAGATCAGGAATTGTGATTCCATATTTACAATACCACGGGTCCATTTATTTTTCCACATCACAGCAACATACTGCAACCAAATTATATAACAGTCCAAATAACACTATAACATTAACTTTTCTGGGTCAGGTTAATATATCATTTTAAAACAAATGTCAAAATGTTCAACACAAGAATGTACTCACAAAAATTATTATTAGAATCATATTAGACTGAAATTACAAAAATCTCTCTTCAAATATATATTACTCAACTGTTCAATAACATATATTTGTATCAGGTGGCAAAGGCTAATCACTAAGCTTTTTTGGTTTAACTAGTAAATAATTTTCAAGTCACAATTTTATATTGAATAGAACAAATTAAAGCTTGCCCAAGGGTAGAATGGCAGGCAAGAAGTGCAGCACCTGGTACATTGTTCCACAATAAGATAGTAAGAAATAAATATTACTGAACAATATACTTCTACAACATTCCAACACAATTGTCACAGAATTAAATACAAATTTAAGAATATCTGTAGCATATCTACTGCAATGCAGCAGTTTCATTGTCATTTTGTTGACGTTATGAATATTAATGTCTCGCTTAGTTATTGGCTACACATGAAACTTTTATTATAAAGATAGACTTCTACTGTTTTCATCAATAAAAAACATTGGAAAATATTTAGGATTTTGAAACTATACGAAGTACTATACAATTTCATTATATACATAAGGAAGACACCTTACCTGCCCATGATTCACATCAGATATAGATTTGTCAACAGGATTACTAGCTGGTTGGTCCACTTGGTGTTCAAATAAAGTTATATCTCTAGAATGTTCTTCTATAACACAAAAGAACGAAAAAGGATTCGTAAATGTTGTCACTCTCACATTCATATTGGAAGAATTTACGTTTTGAACATTGTAATTCTTAGTATGCAAACAATACTTTTGTAATAATACCCCACAAAAAAAATCTGAAAACTATTAAACTCCGCGCGGTCAACAAAATCCCTGATCTTTAGATAAATGGATAGCTGTCCAATCTTTTCAAAACAAGACCAAGTTGGCGTCTCTCTATATTGAGGAAAAAACTAAATTAAGTGATATTGCACATGGCTCCATTAATAGCGCATATAATCTAAGAGTTTGAATATGAGAAATTTACCGCAATGAATATTAAACTGCCTTTCACTTGTTTCTCTAATTGAACTTGAACTGAAATTGAACCAATTGAACTGAAATGAACTGAAATTGAAATTGAACCAATTTATTAAGATATTCTCTAATATGAAAAATATCAAATTTATATACAGAAAAAATCTTAAGATTTTACTAACGGTTTATTAATTTTATAAAATTGTACAGTATTTTAATTCATTTTGAAAATAATAAGTTGGTATTATTCCATAATTATGATTTTCGATACGATTTTATTAATTCATATAAAATTTACAAAGTTATTCAAGTTATGATAAAAATTTATTCTTATTGAAAAATATTAAATCAACTAGTTTTGTATGTTGTTTTCTGAAAAAAATAATAATTAACAAAAGTTTTCATTCAACATAACTGTTTACGGCTCCGCACAATATTTAATTATAACGCATGTAAACAATGCTACGTTTTAGTTTTTTCCCCATTTACTAAAAGCGCTGAACATTATTCAGTTGGATTTAAGGATAATTACGGGATAAGTTATCCAGGCACAGAAATCTGTAGACAGAAATGATTTCAAAGAATTTCGGTTTTTAAGAACACTGACGTTCCAGCAACAGTGAGTAAAATATTCACAGAGGTATTTAAATCTTATTTCGTCCTCCGCCCTTTCGTGAGTAAAAAGTAATTAAGCACCGTTCCTAAATTCTGTAGCCTACGTCTTTTTAGTTATAACCATTATCATTACAATATAAAAACATGTTGCTAATTTTTGAATCGAAACTTAACGGATAATAAAATTTAGTTTGAAAGATCAAAAAGAATATTGTTATTGTCAAAAAGAATATTAAAAAATATCTTTTTGAAATATTTGAAAGCCTCTTTCATTTTCGATAGTTCTTTTATTGCTTCGCGAAGGTTCTATGTTCACACCACGGGCATCAACGCCAACATTTAGACAGACTGCCTGATATTAATTGCTTTTTGTGAGCTTTAATAAAGAAGCTTTACTTTAATTGCAACATTTTGCTAAGGCAACAGTTGCAGGCGTGCAGTTTTACGTTTAAATAAAGAAAATAAAAAGGAGGAAGCAAAAATGTCACAATCAAATTCAAACGCGAACGGAATATTAGAAGTGTGGATTTTATATGTTAAAGTATAGCTGAAATATCCTTATTATTGTCAAAATAATAGTGAAAGTTAATATAATCACAGAGTAATTCAATATATCTGTTCATTGTTAATATTTACTACACGTAGACCTGTTTCCTGTTTAAAATTATTATCAGTCTAACGTAACGTATTATCAGTATATATAAGTTTAAACTAGTAAATGGACTTAGACAACTAGTAAATGGATATAGACAACTAGTAAATAGACGTAGACGACTCTTGCTTTATTACATGTTTGTTTTCACGTTCAACAATTATACTTTATTTAATAGTTTCACTAGTCTGTTGTTGAAGTGGTTAGTGATTCTAACAGACAGATTGTTATGTTCTAACTTCATTTATTTCATATATTTGTGTAATGAGCTTAAGTATTATGGCTACCCGTGTACAAAGTTATGTATATAAGTATGTACTTAGAATGTTAACACAGTTTGTCAGATATCTAGTTACCATAGCAGCTTTATTTAGTTTGAAATCAAATGCCGATTTAGAGTTGTCAAAAAATGAACAGAAAACAGTAGCCTGTTTCAGTACGGAAGTACTCTTCAGTACGGAAGTAACATATATAATATAACCTATTTATTGCAGTATTATAATGCCTAGAGTATAGTGACGTGTCGTTTGTCAACAGGTTGCGGGCGCGGCTATCGATCGAAAAGTCCTGAGTTCATATTTCCGGTTGGATACTATTGGATTTTAATTACAGGGAATTTTTAATAGTCGCTCGGAATGTAAATTTGCGTACGGTATACGACAGTAGGTTCACCACCAATTCCACAGTGAGACGGAAAATTAACTGGTCAAACCTGGGAGTGCATTACACTTCTCTGCCTGTCTCTTCAGGGCTAACTGGCGTAATATTACGGGTTTAGTTATTTACATTCAAATAGTAATTATTTGTGATTAAAATGTAGTAATTAAGAAATCAACTGGGTAACACGTAAGAGGGTTATCTATCATAATATATTTTAGTACCCGTACGGAACTATAATACGTAGATGGCGCTATTACAGAAGTATCCGACATCTGGGTATAGATGGCGCTTTATACGATGACAAAAAATAAGTATTTGATTTTGAATAATTACTAATTACAATGCTTATGGTTTTAAAAAAATATTTTCATGTCCTTATCTGTCAATATTATAGTTTAACGACGATTTCTATTGTCTATATTTGATTGTGTGATACATTTAGAAACGTAACACCGCGCCTGTAATACTCAAAGAGATAGGCAGACGAATATAGTAGACACGTTTAACCAGTTACGTTTATGTCCCACTACGGAATAGGTGATGAGCCTATCGCCATAAAATATGTGATACATTTAGAGATAGTCTTTTTTGTTAAATTTCC
>DWEI01006473.1:0-10067 GCA_018245875.1 Mysoria ambigua | reverse complement strand
ATACCGTGACATGAACTTATTATCGATTAAAAATATGATTTTTTGACGTTTGAAAGGAATCTATAAGTTTGAATGTGTGGAAAGAAAGAAAACATTTATTTTAAATTGATGACACAATAGCATTCATAAATGGATTAGTTTCTCCATTTGAAAATATTTGAAGATGCGCATTGGAACGCGGTAATTCAAAAATAGATGCGTTCGGTTCGCCGCAGCCGCGGAACAGTTAGTTGTCGCCTCGTAGTCACCGCGCCCGCGTGTGTTGCAGCGGGCGGGAAGAAGCTGGTGAGGATAGCGCCGGTCGGCTCCAAGAGCACCGTCACAGTGAGTATGCTTGTGATTTATGTTTAAATATTACACGTATCTTACGCATTGCTGAGCTCGGGGAAAAAAATTTACAAGTTTTGTTGTAGCACCCGTCTTAAACAATTGTTGTAAAGTTCTAATCAATTTTTGAAATATTTTGCTCAGACAAATCTTCTATACTGTCATAAGCCAATATTTTGGTAACGAAGTAATTTTTGTAACTTCTGTATAATTGATTATTACACTTGTATGACCAAGTATATTGTTTAATACTATTCTTTATTGTAATTTTGACTAGGTAGCAATACTGCAATGTTTATACAATTAACATTTAAAATTCGTCGCCCAGCCATCGGCTCGGTCGTCGCAGAGCCTGCTGGCGCCGCTGTCTCCGGCGGCCGAGCCGTCGCCCGCGCAGGCCCTCGGCGCCCCGGCGGACGCGCAGCGCACGGAGCCCGACGCGGGCGACGAGCCGCGCGCGCTCTCGGACGGCGAGGACGCGGACTCCAAGCCCGCCATCGAGTCGCTGATGGAGAGTGCGGAGCACGAACACGGCCAGGACATGCAGGAAATGTCTATGACGGAGGTGGAAATCCAGTACCAGAAACCTCACGTAAGTGTTTTGTTTGAAAGTCGCCTGATTTGTATATGGTTAATATATGGGTCGTGCGTTCGATTCCAATCCAGAGTAAATAGATGTGTGATGAGTATTTGTTGTGTCCTGGTGTAATAAGTATATATTTATATGTATGTATGTAATTTATTAATTGTTCGGTTACCATAACACGAGCTCTCGTGACGCTTAGAGATGGTCAGGTAGCCATGTGTGGTAATGTTCCTAAATACTATTTTTAAATATATAGGTCTATCTATAGGGCATAGTTGTCCTATACAATGCCACTCTTGTATTCACCGAAATAACTTGTATTTTTTCTTCCATTAGCTAGCCTCCAGTAGGAAAAGAGTTTCTCACAAAGTAAGCATTTTCCGACTCAGACTGCAATTATGAATTTTAGTTCTTCGTCTTGTTTTGGATATGAACATTGCAATGAAACATACTCTTTTAATTCATGTATTCACACACGTATATGGCAATAAGCGTACAGCCTATTCAATTGAGGGACATAACTATAACTGGTGAAACATGGGAGTTTACTACACTCCTGTGCTTAACCCTTTGGGAATTGCACACACGCACACACACACACACGCATGCACACGCACACGCACGCACACGCACGCACACACAGACACACACCCATTTCAGATGTGAATAAATATATTATCACACGTTTCCAGAGTCCAAAAGTGCGGCACAAAAGCTTGGATGAAGCGGATCACGAGGTGAAAGATGAAAGGCTCCAGCACTCGATCATCGTGATACCCACTGGCTACGAGATGTCCAACAACTTGATGGTACCCGATGACGCGGCCAGTAATGTAAATGATGTTCACGGTTGTTTAGAGGTCATTCATAAATGCGTCCCGCGTTGACGCCGGGGAGGGGTCCGCGAGGTGTGACATTCCGTGACAGGCGGCGGGAGAGAGGGTCCTGAATTCCGTGACGTCACATTTTAAAGTATAACATATCTAAGTAGTAGCAAGTTTATGTCAAAAAATATTTAAATGGAAATATATATGCTCATAGCTTTGTTGGAAGTTAATTATAGTTATAGTTGTGACATTGCAAAATATAAAAACAATCTCACAAGTGTGGACTAGCTGTGGCAAGTGCGGGGGAGTTTTAAAATGTCATTTAAGGATGACCCCTGTTAGCTGTATTAATGCCATTAGATAATATTAGTTTCTTTACCAACATTCGACAGTAATAGAATTGGCACATGTATTTGTCTTACCTTAGTCATTACTTTCAGCTAGAGAACAGTACGTACTAATAATAATCTTTGCTTATGTATATTGAAGCATAATTGTACAGAGTTTTTAAGCTTGGAGGATTCAATAAAATCTTAGATCGAAATATTGTTGTTAAAGAGTTATTTATTATGAAAGTTTAAAAGGTATTGAGTTTTGTAGTAAACAGCTGTAATTGTTGGAATAGAATTTAATGTTTAAATTTATTGTTCTGTGAAGGATGAAAATCAACGAAGTCTGTTAAACATGGAATCTGATTCGATGAACGCATACCAGTCACCTCAAACGCCGCAGCCCACCTCTGAATCAGGTGATTATGGTATTTAAATATTACACTTATCAGACATAACAATAGTATATCTTTGTTGCGTTAGTGTCTTTCCATGTGCAATTTGAATGTTACAGTAATACTTGATATCATCATACCCATATGATCAATGCTCGGCATTGAAGTCCATACTGAACCTGGTTGTTTGTGTGTTTGATTGTCTTCTTGTGTGTCAATGACATATATCATGTGAGAACTTATTAATATGCTCCTTATTAATATACTTATTGTAGGCTCCTGTAAATCTGTTATAGATTTATGTAGAAAATACTCCATTCTGACCTCTGGATGGAGACTGGTGGGTGTTGTAGATATAATGTTATAATTCAAACGTTGTTTTTCAGAAATGGTCCCCACCGAGCTGGGCTTGCGGCCTCGGAAGGCGTGCAACTGCAACAAGTCGCAGTGCCTCAAGCTGTACTGCGACTGCTTCGCGAACGGCGAGTTCTGCAACCGCTGCAACTGCTCCAACTGCTACAACAACCTGGAGAACGAGGAGTTGCGGCAGAAGGCGATACGAGGCTGCCTCGACAGGAACCCTAATGCCTTCAGGTGACTACTTTTTATATGTGCATGTTTGGGGGAGAGTAAGTTTCCCCTTTGGAGGTATACTGTATATTGGCCATACTGTATACATAGGATAGGATACTGGCCGGAGACTTGTGGGCAGGTAGCCGCGTGAAGGCAAACTACGCGACATCATCTGCCATTTATTGATTCAACCTCTCACACGGGGAGACTGGGTTCAAATACTAGCATGCACCTCTTGAAAACGTGTGTTTAAAGTTGAAATATCACTACTAGCTATAATGGTGAAGGAAAACATCGTGAGCAAACCTTAGAGTTCTAAAAATTTAGAGCTCTCTAAGGCGTGTCTACCAACGCACACTTGGCCAGTGTGGTACTGAGTGGCCTTTTGGCATTCTGAGAGGAGACCTATGTTCCAGCAGTGGCATGATAAATTGGGTTCGAAAAACAAAATTACCAGTTAATCTTGTGATATTAGTTTTATATAAATTTTCCACATTGGCTTTAATAGAAGTTTGTTAAATGTATACCTTAATGTTGCAGGCCCAAAATTGGTAAAGCCAAAATCGGCGGACCGGAAATAGTGCGGCGACACAATAAGGGTTGCAATTGCAAGAGAAGTGGGTGCCTCAAGAACTATTGTGAATGTTATGAGGTGAGCCTTTCACACCTCAATAAATGTTGTGAAAATGTATTTAGAATGGTTTCTCAACCATTTTTTGTCTGTTGTAATGATTTCTAGCATATTTCTCTGTTATCAAACTTAGGATTGTTAAGTAGTCTGGTTTAAGTTGTTAAATGCCAGTGTTTATTTTTTTCTTCGTGTTACTTATTTGTAGAGTAAACTTCTTAACAACCTGGTGTTGTAGCCATCTGTGAATTGGCCAAGTTGAATAATTTTATTGTAGACATAACGGTATATGGCAACATTGATGTGGTGCTTTAGTTAAGCTTTGAGTCCATGCGCTGAAGGAACAGAATGTATGATCTGTTGCGGTTTCAGGCGAAAATAGCTTGCACGGCGATCTGCAAGTGTGTGGGCTGTCGCAACGTGGAGGAGTCGCTGGAGCGCTTCCGGCGGCAGGAGCTACCGGCCAAGGCGCCCAAGCAGCCCTTCTCGATAGATCTCATCTTCCGCAACTCGACCTCCAACGATACCAAGTGAGTATACTTACTTTTATGATAAAAAGTCTCATTTCAATAGTTTTAACTGGTTGAATATGTTTTTGACAATTTATTGTAAACATACAGTGAAAAAGCTCAATTTTGCTATCTTTTAATAATGGTCTGGTTTTTACATGAGCAGGGAAAACAGATATTGATTGATATTGACACAAAACCTATTTATCTCCCTTTGAAATTTACTCTAGTTGTATGACCTACTTCAAAAACTTGTTTACCTGCTTGATTTTGTTTTGGGGGCGGATGAGGTTTAGAACCAAGGGGCATTTGTTGCAACGTCGTATTTCCTCTTAATGTCACTTTCCACTACGTTTCATGCGCAGGCAGCCGTGCAGCTTCATGACGGGCGAGGTGATCGAGGCGGTCTGCCAGTGCCTGCTGGCGGCGGCGGGCGAGGCGGGCGCGGGCCGCGAGCCGCTGCGGGACGTCATCGACGAGTTCGCGCGCTGCCTGCAGGACATCATCGGCGCCGCGCACCACGCGCCCCCCGCGCACCCCGCCGCCGCGCCCCCCGCGCCCGCCGCGCACGCCCCCGCCGCGCCCGCGCCCGACCAGGTACGGCGCGCGACGGATTCAACTTTATTATTATTCCCACCCATTACTCGTGCCCACGTTGACCAACTTGACGTGCTCTGATTATTGCTTGATTTGTTCTGATTGGACATTATTTATTATATCGATATTATTCACTTGGTACCTGTAACGTACATACATGTACAATACGATCGAATTGTATGAATTGGGAACACAAAAATGATATGTCGACAAAAAGGGCGCAGTTTTGGGAAAATATTCTAAATATAATGAAGAAATGCAGGAGCGACTTGACTATTTACTTAGTCACGGGTATTTTAATGTTTATAGATATGGGAAATATATAAAATATGAATGAAACAGTAATAGTAAACAATATTGAATATAACTGCTACGTAGAATATCAAGTAAAGACTACTGATCTTTTCAAAGAGTTCAAGAAAATGTTCTCGAAGTCGTGTAAAGTCTGCCATAATGCACTTGGCCAGCACGACGGGCTATGCATCGAATAAATAAGTGCGGTAAAGTAAATTGTTTCACTTATTGCAGGGAACCAGTTGATGCTCAACGGACGGCGGGCCGCGCGCCCGCGCCCCCGCGCCTGCCCGGGACGGCCCCGGCGAGGCGCCGCCTGGGGCCGCGAGCCCGCAGCGCGCGTACTGTGCGTAGATAGTCAAGGTGCAATCATTGTTAGTTGATAAGTAACGACATGTGATAGTCGCTGGACCGCTGGCCGCGCCGAGTTAACAATATTGTGGCACAGTTGTGAGTTTGCTTGGGATTTGTTGATTTGTCATTTTTGCGGCCTGCATGGTTACCATTGTGGTGCTATTGTACGTTGCGTACGAATGTAAAGCCTTTTTTTGTTGTTCTCTCGTAATACCACGCTTGTGGCTAGCCGAAGGGGTAGGCAGAGGTGTCTAGCACGCTCGCTCGTTTCGACAATTAGCTCATTCGCCGTCGTGTCATGAGATTACAGCGAGCGCGTGTGACGTGTGCTCGCGTGGAAGCAAGATTTAGTTTAATATATTTAATTATAGAGACAGTGTCTCTTGCAGATCTACACTATTTTCTCAAAAGGAGCCTAAATGCACTACTGGTGTCTACTTTAATCATGTATCTGTATAAAAGTGAAATACAATCCAGTTTAAACTTTCGTGGATAATATTATTGCAGGACAATTAACTCTATATTTATTACCCAACAAACCTGTAATATAATAATTCAGGCGTAGAATACTCTTGACATAGATGCAATCAAAACTTTGTATGAGAAAATGTATGTGATCGTTTGTAGGATAAATAAGTTGTACAAAATTTTGCAAAGGCAATTTTATATGAACTTTATATACGGTGAAAGATACGACGATAACCTATTGTACATACTTGTATAATATATTGACCTTGTAAATTGTTTTTCTACTAGTCATAAGAATATATAAAATATATACCCTTGATAAAGTGTAAATACTAATATAATAATAATAAAATATGATGATCACTGCAAATTGATGGTTTTATTTTACACAATCCCCTTATATTTTTCACTAGGGTTCAAGTGACGATAAATTCAAATTGACGAATGGAACGTGGTTTTTTTCAAGAAATTTTAAAACATAATAAGCGCCTTGCATTGTACGTCTCAAAGGGCAGGTAAATTGTAATAAATAATAAAGCCATTCAGAAATTTTCCTCGGTTCTAAAGTAGATACTCGTACGACTTCGCCAGTAGCGTGCGTTCGGCATGTGTGAAATAAGCACAACTGTGCCGTCTGTCAATGTGCACGCTTGGCGTTATTCTCACCGCGAGCACGGCGCTGCGGGCGCCGGTGTTACAAGATATCATTGGAATTATAAATAGTATTCCGTGTACGACGGTCTATTAATACGCCGCGGCAGCACCGCACGTGGAGTGGGCATATTTAAGTCATTGTTACAATCTGACATTCACTGGAGTACAAAAAGCTAAACAATGTGTGATCGATACGAGATAAGAAAAAATGAAACACTCGGCAGGTGTGTTCATAGTTCATACGGATCAATCGACTATATCTACGCTGCGTCGAAGTATATTCTTATTGTGATAGAAAATGCAAGGACTTAAATATTGCGTTTTATAATTTAATAATTGAGTTGTATAATTTAATAAAACAATTGATAAAATTTATAGTTAATTCTCAATATTAGTAAAACAAGGTAAAGTACCAAACACAGCAGTAATGGAAAACTTTTCTCAGATACTTGGTTGCTGCCAAAGACTTGAAAGCGGGTGAAAGGATTTTCTCTGACCAGGCATTCGTGATAGGTCCCAACAGTGACACATCTCTCGTCTGCTTCAATTGCTACTTGCCTCTCATTAGCAAGTTCCTGATCTGCAAGAACTGTGCAGTGGCTCCCGTATGCCCTGGCGACGGGTGTCCAGATGGAATGACCGGTAAGTTTAAATACAGCATTTATTTATTCACATTATGTACTACGAAATATTTCTGAGAATTAACAGAAAATTATCGAGAACTGAATATGTACCCAAAATACATATTATCAATATGTATTTTTAATGATAGAATATCAGGGATGAAATTTCCAAGTATTATTGTATAGGAATAATTTGTGGCCTGATGCTATGTGGTGCATAATGAAAAAGTAATAGCACAGAAAGACTAGTTGGAGAGATGTATATAATAGGAATCTTTTACTAGATGTATAGGTATAGTGAACATTATGAGAATTTTTGCTCTTTGTTATTTTGAGTGTCGTCTTTATAAAAATGTATTACACCGAGTAAAAATTACTTTGAATTATTTACATAATTATACCATGCTGTTGATTTACAAGATTGGGTGAGACTGAGTATAATGAATTTAATTTTCAGTGTGGCATAATAAAGCTGAATGCGAGTTTTTCCGTAATTTGAAACTAAATATCGGATTAAGTCCAATGACGATGGTGCAAAATGTAGGTTCGTTGTTGGTTTTGCGCGCGTTGTTGCAGAAGGATACAAACCCAAAAGCGTGGGAAAATTTTATGTTGTTAGAAACACATTTAGAGGAGCGACGAGAGAGCAGTGTGTGGCAATATTACGAGAACACTGTAAAGGTAAAACTTTAATACCTCAGAATTTAAATTTACTTCTGTAGCGGATTATTCGCCACATCATGGAAAGATTCGTACTTGACATTTGTCATTTGAATTTGACATATACTTGTTGGCGCCCTTTTCGACGGAACGGTCTTCGTTACCTTTCGAGCAGGATTAACTTGTATCTGTACTAAATGGTGTCTATAATAATTTCATCCCTATATCATGAATTATAGTAATATATCAATTACACTGGTTTATGTTTCATGGAAAATATATGATGATAAAATTAGTTATTGTTCTAGTGATTATACTAGTTAAATACCAGTTAAATGAGTCGGTGGATAAAATTGACAATTTTATCTACTTACTTAGATTAACATGTGGCTTTAGAAATTTAAGAACGGAATTATCAGCTTTCTGGTTACCATAGCACTGGCTCTGTTTAATTCGAAATCAGACGGTCATCTGTAAATTTTCTCAATATATTTTGTATTAATTACCGTAATTACTGCCTTTTTGGTTGTGTTGGTTGCAAATGCGACTGCCGATTAAGAGGTCTAAATTGACTAGACTAAATTGTTCTAATTTAAGTAGATTGTCTAGTAGTGGTTGGGAGTCTGGATATGTGTCTGTCAATAAGCTTACCACTTATTCTATAGTGTGATGTAAACGTAACTGGTGAAACATGAGAGCATTCTGCATTCCTCTGCTTACCTCTTCGGGGATTAAGTAACTTTTTTTAATCACTGTAATAGGCTTTTAAAATCGAACAACATTATCAGTTCATCAGTTCACTCGGTCTTCTCGGCGACGAAAAAGACCGTAATCTGGTCCAAAAAGTATGCGCTGCGATCGACGTGAACAGCTTCGAGGTGCGCGGGCCGCCGATCGCGGCCATCGGCTGCGCCGAGGTGCTGCGCGCGGTGTTCCTGCGCGCGGCGCTGCTCGCGCACGACTGCGGCGGCAACGCGCACCTGGCCGTCGCCGGCGACGACGTGCTCGTGTGCCACGCCAGCGCGGACATACAGAGAGGGGATGTTATATACTACAACTACACGGATCCTTTGAAAGTGAGTGCTTTGTTGTGCTTCATATGAGTAGGGGGAGGTAATGGAGGGTAATAGGATTTAAGATGGGTTTTTAGAATATTTAGATGTGGTAATGGATAGTGGAGAGGGGCACGCTACGTTAGAGATTCTTTCTGATTAGATAAATAAAAAGTTTAACTGAAATTATTTAAAAATATCTGTCACATAAAGTTAGAAGATTTAAAATTTCATCTACAGGGAACTGTATTGCGTCAGCAGCACTTGTTAGTGGGTAAATATTTCAAATGCACATGCAAAAGATGCTCGGACCCAACAGAAATGGGCACTCACATGAGCTCCGTGATTTGCTCAGACTGCAGGACAGGTTACGTCAACTGCGTTGACGATGTATGGACTTGTAATAATTGTGAGAAAGTTTTCAATAGAGCCGACATCGAATATAAGGTGAAATGTTGTTCTGACAAATTAGACGTCATAAGTAAGTGGCTAAGTATTATTCTGTTTGATTTTTATATTCGTTCCTAACGATTAAACATTAAACTAAATGGAAAATAATAAAGATTAAGGCTTTTCCCAATTACAAAGTACTTTTCTCAATTATATTAATCAATGAAGATTTTTTTGTGATGCATGCATGCTAATTAGGTATTTAGATGACACACAATAACACGTCAATTTGACACTGGTCATTCTCACATCAGTAAAGTAATATAAACATAATTTATTTTGATGACCAGACCTGTCGACCAACTAGTGATACTCTTTGTAGTGTAGACTCGACTGTGCCACAGAGCGGACTCGTCGTTTCGTACACAATGCTATGTCATCCTCATAGTAGATCAATTGATGCACTAATCGTTCGACTAGTTGGCTTCTTAGTGTGAAGGCGAGTCCAAGTTTACAGTAAAATCGCCACACTTTCTTCATACATTGAAAAAAAATCTGCGGAGGAGCGTTCGTTTTTAAATTAGAACATCTATATTATCAATATGATTCAAATGTTGTGTGTTTAAGATTTTTTAAAATATATTTCTTTTATATTAACAGATAAAAAAGACGAGAAAGAACTGGAGGAATTCATAAAATACGTGTCATTAGTGCTGGCACCACATCACTACCTGCTGCTGGACGCCAAGCAGCGCCTGGCGGGCGTGTTGAGGGATGCCATAAACAGAGAGCCCAGGCCCA
>DWEI01006472.1:0-10067 GCA_018245875.1 Mysoria ambigua | reverse complement strand
CCTGCCGCGCCTCCTCCACATTTATAACTCTTTTCATACATGCACGCCGGTTTCGGAGGCTTCTGACTCCCCCATCAGCCAATATTTGACCTATTCACATTATGTTTAAAGATATTCAGGTCGTATTTATCGGTGAACCGAGACGTAGGCAAGATAATCCAATCCCTGGTCGTCCGAATATGCTGAACTATTGCGTTGTATTAATAAATGTATGTATAGAAACGTAATCCAATTGTTACTGGCATAGAATCATATGACGGGTTGTGAAGTTCGATTGGTCAGTCTGTTTCAAATTTTTCGTCCCGAATGAATTTTGTCGTGAATGTGTTCATCCATTAATAATAAAATATTCAGTTCGAAGTGACTTTTACATTTCAATGTAATCCGTCAGCTTGCGGGGTCAGCGAATAATCTGTTTTATAGTTTTTTTTTAACTGATGTATAAATTTATGCACAGATTTTTATTTGTTCATTTTTATGTGATATTAAACGTAACTTCATGCCTGTAATCCCCGAAGGGGTAGGCAGAGGAATGCGGAGCATTCCCACGATTCACCGGTTACGTTTACGTCCTACAATGTAATAAGTGGTGAGCCCATTGCCATGCATCGGGCACATATCCAGACTCTGAACCACTACTAGAAAATCTAAATTAGACAATTTTGTAGCGTTCGACCCGGGACTCAGACCCGGGACCTCCCGATCGGTAGTCGCACATGCAACCAACACGACCAACGAGTCAATATATTATAATGATGAAACATACACGAGGATTGATTTAAATATTATAATAAACAATTGTTGGATTAGCTACAAAAAAACACTTATTCCAAGCAGGGACCGAACAAAGAACAATATAAAGTACATTTCAGTTGTTAGTGACAGATCCGCTCCTGTGAGACATGAACGCATCGTCGAGTTTACCAGAAACTTCTATCAGTTACGAACTATTCAACTTTCGTGATGAAAACTTGTTTCATAATATTTGCATGAACTAAAAGATGTGCTTTTGTGAGAATATTACTATTTACATTACCTTATATACACGAGGCAAATATGTAAGTGGTCTTGAATAAACTGCACATTACGATAAATAATTAATCATCATAATCTTTACCATTCACAACCATTTTATCGTTCCATTGTCCATCACCATGCTACTACCGTTACGAAAGAGTCTAAAGCTTACGTCTGCCGCGCCTGGAAAAGGAAATGTGTCCCGTTTATCACAATTTTATATAACGAGAAGGAAACAACCCAATGTCAATACAATGCAGGGTAAAAGCATCTATTCTATATTTAATAATTATGTATGTAATAAGAAGCTATGTACAAAATCAATGGTATTATTTAAAAAAACGAGTGACTTCGATCCTGTATAAAATACAATAAATACATAGTGTACTACTATTAATACAATTCTTAATAGAAATAATAAGTATTTGTAGAAATAATATACACATTTCTGCGCAGACTGCGTATCTACATCTGAATGATTTGATAATAAATTTCATGTTCAAACACTAGCGCACGAAAAAGAAAATAGATTACACGACAAACCTAATAGCCGCCCGTTTATACAACGACATTTATACCAACATCGGGACCGACATTACCGTTACGTGCATTTGGCGGAATGGAAGGAAAATTGCCTCGAATGCACGCCATGGGAGTCGACTCACACGAGTGTCCAATGAATAATATATGTGCGCGGGGTATGTATTATGGAGACGTTCGTGTTTTCACATCACGGAAGCGGTAGACGGATATACTAAAGTAATTCACGCTTGTGTATGGGCGAAGGTAGGTATTTAGGTTATTATTCCATAGTGGGACGTAAACGTAACTCGTGGAATGTGGGAGTGTTCTGCATTCCTCTGCCTACCTCTACGGGGATTACTGGCGTGAAGTTTTTTACGTTTTGTATTAAGGCTGAGGAGTTTAGGCCACACTCATGGTTTACCACCACCCTGAGATGGGGTAGCCTGTTTGTACAAATTGTTCATAAATTGAGATTAGGGCTGGAAGCCAGGGCTTATTGAGCGTTAGTCGCGCTTTCAACTACTCGACGACAGAGGCAATCATGGATATACTAATTAACTAATAATATTTTGTCAATTTGTTGACATTTGTATATAATCACAAGTAATGTTTCAAATGAAGAAGCAGAATTTCAAAAGAAAAAACTATTTTAATAATAAGAAAAAGCCTAATCTATGTAATGATTATTAATTTTGCTAGGAAAAAGTAACATCACTCTTATAATCCAAAAGTAGTAAGCAGATGAGTGTACACATCAATAATAGCTCTACGTGGAATACATTGTGAACTGGTTGTCAAGCGCTGAGCATAAATCCAAAATCTTTCAAAACCTACTACATTTGTAGAGTCAGGTTAATAATATGTACACACGCAATATTTTCGTAGTAAAAATGTTTTTTCTAGCGGCAAAATAAATGGATTTCCACTTGAAAGAGACAGGTCACGTGTCACTAGTTTATTACGCTGGCTAGCTCATTTAAATAACTGATAACTATATTATACAAAAAAAATTAAATCATTCTGTTTATAAACGCGATTAAAATATAAGTCATGTTTGCTAAACGGTGCTTATATTTCGCACGTGATGTTATTTGGTTCGAAGTCTTACTGGTTCTGTGTGTTGCTTGGGACCTGAATATGTATATAAAATTATTTTATTTCAATATGTAACTAATTGTAAATTTTACATTCACCGGACGTATAACAATATTATTGAATGTAAACATAGTGACCTAATTTAATACATTAATTCAGTTGAGTTATTTATGTTACTTTATAAATAACGGCTTATGATGATTTACATCGCTTAGAGTTGATTAAAAATAGCCCAATAATTATACTAGCACAAAAATAAAAAGACCATCACAAAGCATTTATAATCACGTTTTAATTGAGACAATGTTCAATTCTATTAAGTCCTATTTTCAAACAATACAAAATATATTTCACGAATAATAAAGATAATTTAATCGATAACCATAATTGAAGACAATCGAATCGTCCCATTGCTTTTCGATTTATTGTCACGTCAAATGAACGGCGTAAATTGAGCGTGATTGTTGAATGATCACCGGAATGACGCCAATACACCGTTGGCGTGTTGAAGCGACAAGCCCGGCGGAGGGAAGTCGAGTGTGACGAGTGGAGTCAAATGCCTTGTTAGCTATTATTATATTAATCTGCGCGGACACGAATACATTGTGAGTCCGAATGGATTTGGACGTGTATGAAATAACACTGAGATGGTTATTTATTTCCAGTTCTGGATCGACATGTCCGAGTGTAACGCAGTATGCGTCGAAGCTTTTTCGATTGGATTTCGTGAAGAGATCGGTAAAAGTAGAAATTGTTAAAATTGCGACTCAATACTGTAATATTGTATATATTTGTATGTATATATAAAAAATATGTGTTTAGAAACTATAAAGTTTGCTCAAACTTAAGAATATTTATAATTACTTTTAATAGAAAATTGAGCGCAATAGAAACTTAGATAATGGGAAGAAAACTCTACAATTACGTATTAGTTTTACGTTTTCCTCATTTTCATCGTTTTTTGTAAACTATATTGAATGAAAGCCTCATCTTGTTGACGTTTGAAAAGAAAGTCATAGAACTAAGTGTATAATGTTACAATAGATATATTGTTACACATGAATATATAAATTTGTAAATGGTTAAAAGTGATAGTATTTTATAAACGTTCGTTCAAAAGTCGTGTGCCGAAAATGGACTGCCATTAAACAGTTTTAACACGTATTGAAGTGTTAACATTGTAATTTAATATTACATTACATCAAATTTAGTAAATTATTTAATTTACTTCACACTACACTGAACTGACGAAATGGGTAAAAAATAGTTGGCTTCTGAAGGTGAGGGAGGGAGGAAAGAGTCCCCGGTTGATATAGATAATAATGAGACAATTTGTTCATTTGGTTTAATCTGAGGTTAAATCTTTGCTAACTTGTTTATTAAATTAATTTAATAACAATTGCAAAACGATTAAGTCCAGTTAATATTTATGTATCTGCTTCAACAATATATAATACGATATGCTATAAGCCTTATGTAATAGTGGTTTGAATTTCTACAACCATTTTCCAAAACCGTAAACGTCCATTAATTTTCCATAAAAAACTCTCCGAGACCTTTCGGTTCTCAATAAATTTTTCTCACCTTGCTCACTGTTAGCTGGATGCTGAAAACAAGAACATTTGTTACAATACTACATTACCGTTTACATTACATATTTGTTTCTTAAAATTGTTAGAAACAATATATCGTCATTTCGATTCATTGTAAGGAAGTGATGGAAAAATCTCGCAAAATATTATCTAGAGGGCAACGTTGTTGGTGAGCGTATAAATTCAATTCATTCTGTATCTGTGTTCCGTCCAACCAGATGAGCGCGAAAGCGAGACCGAGGTAGATCCTTCAAAAGTTTAACTTTTGCTTGATGCAATTGTAGACGGTAATACCGCCGCTTTAAAGTCCATATTCCACGGTGAGTTTTCATTCTTACGATCTTTAGCGTCAGCGCAGTTAGT
Source organism: Mysoria ambigua (assembly GCA_018245875.1). Lineage (NCBI taxonomy): Eukaryota > Metazoa > Arthropoda > Insecta > Lepidoptera > Hesperiidae > Mysoria > Mysoria ambigua. Next base: position 5,475 of record DWEI01006472.1, on the reverse strand, counting down.
GTGTCCTTTTCGCCCTGTTTCTACGACAGGGTAATCAGTCGTGTATGAACCGTCCGAAGCGTCGCCCGCTTCACATCGATTAAAAAATATTTATAAAGAATACCTATCCTCAATATATTTAATATTAAATCGAAAATATATTTTATTATTCATATATAGCAAGCATATTAGCTTTTAAGAAGCTTTGCATTGCGCTTGCATTTTTCAAGTTTTACGCGTACGTTATCTTATCAAGTGTGACTAAGTAAATAATTATAAATACAAATTAATTAATTCACGGTACGCGTCAAAGCGTGTTGATTCAGCTTGTTTGGGTGTGAATATTGAATTAGAAAAATAAATATGAAGACGTCTTCGTTCTCGCTGCGTGTTATGCGAAGGGTGAGTATTATTTTGATATCGAGTAATGTCGAGATTTTTCTGTTTGATATTGGCGATAGTGTATATTGGGTGCGTAATATTGACAGCGCGTAACAGGTTGCAGGCCGCGCACGCAGGTGGCTCCACAGGTTGGGCGGCAGGCTTCCTCATTCCATTCGAATTTCCGTTCGACCACACCCTGGCATTAGTATTGTTTAAATAATTATGTATATTCAACTCGAGTATAAAAATAAAAAAAATGACACACCGTAAAATCTCTCCTTTTGAGAATATATGTAGTTACGTGTCTTATTAACTTCTCTCAACCATCTCATCTAGATCTATTGACCTAGAAAATATACGAAAATTATGTATTGACATACATAATACTTTTGGGATTTTATTTTTATTTATAAGTTAAATTGTTTATACAAAAAAATGTAAGAATATATTTACAAGAATTTTTCCATTGGTATATCATATTAAAAATACATAATACTTACAATTTTTTTTCATTTTATATGGAAAAATTGTTGTACATAAAATGAAAAAAATCTAATATAAATATGTAATTTTAATGATATTATCTTGTGTATAAAATTATTAAGTAAGTAATAATAAATAAGAATGGAGTCTGATATTAAAGTTTTTATCGGATATTACCATTAATAGGACCAAAGAAACACCAGTGAAATCAATTATAACCCAGGTTAATTCTTCAGATTGTTTGTTTTTCACATGTATTGTTTTTCACATGTACCTAAAAAAATATACTATTGTTTGTTATGTTGGCATGCTTTAAATAAATAAATAAATCAAACGATTATAAATTTAAAAAACAAGTGAGTTTCTAACGAATTACAATAATTAACAAACAATTTTTGTGTCCTTTGAAGGAGAAAAGTAGCTAAAATATTTCCACCGCTGATATCATTGGATGTTAAATTTCAGTTTAAAAGGATGTTGTGGGTCCATTACCACAATCATACGGAGGATCTTAACAACGCAAATACGCTGAGCGTCAATGAATACTCGTAGAATTTAAATTACGAATTAGTTGCACAATAGTAATATGTCAATGTGGTTCTTATAATCGTATTCGGCCCTCGTTACTCCTCATTCATTAAAGTACTTAAATAAATCCACCTGAATCCATAAAATCGATTAAGTCAATATAATTCGTAGAAGTAAACGCTCAGAGTTGTCTAACCTTATTTTATCGCTGTCGTTTTCCGCTTGATTTATGTAGGCCGCGAACAGCGGCGGAATCCATTAACGAATATAGTTACATTTTAAAGCTGTTTGCATGTTGCGAATAAACATTCCGTATTTCGTATCATTTCACATAATGTGGCATATTTTTAATTAATTTCGTCCCAGCTGTTGGAGATTAATAAATACTGTAAAAATGGCTAGAAATGAGGTGTTATACTGGGTCGTTATGCTGGTGACCGAAACGCATGTTAAACTCTGCAATACTAAAAAAAATCTATCTATATCTCTATCTATATACGTATATCTTTAGAATATTGTACGAGAAAAAAGTATAAGAAAAGCTCTTTATGATTGAAATTATGACTTTTTATATGAATACCATTAACATTTCTTTGCATATACATAGTTTTAATTCCAACTTTTATCTCCTTCGCATAGCAATCGAACTAGGATGAAGAAACATTAAAAATAAACACGATAAGCTGTGAGTTAAACATTTTCAAATTGAAAAAGCTCAAGTAGCGAAAGCTGTGCTATTTGCGGCGCCAATTATGTGCGTGTCGATTTTCAATGAAGCTGCCGAGTCTGCAAACATCGACTTTAATTTGTTACAACAACGTTAATTTGTTGACTGCTATATGAATAAACATATTGGATATGCACTATTTGCAGTACAATTTTTATTACATATACAGCGTATTTCAATTAGCGTCCAATCTAGAGCAATCTTCGTGTAATAGGTGGCATTCCACTTAGTGGATAAGATTCGTAACACACAGTTATGTTTATGTTTTCTAATAATATGGTTATTATAATAACTCAAGGTTATTATGTGATTCAAATGGCGACTTAAAATTATTGTGAGCAAGCTTTATTTGCATATTTCGTTCTTATGTCATATATAAACGTGATTAGTATTCTAAAGTTAATGATAATATAGTGATATTAGTACAGATACAGTTTTAAGAGCTCGTGAATCAAACAAGACGCGCAGTAATCAAAACATTTATCTAGAACATCAAGCAATGAAAGCTAAGACAATAAAAGTTTTCCCTCGGTCCTCATTCCCAGAAGTCGCTAACAAATATTATGCTCATAACATAGTCTACGTAAGTTCTACGAGCGAACTACGTCCGTAGCGCGCTACGATTGTTTGGCGTCTACGAAATTATCATTACAAGGTTGACTGGAAGGTATGCATCTCTGACGCGATCGTTACTTGTAAAACATCTGAAATATATCAAAGGTAGGTGCAGGTGGATGAGTTATCGGTATTGCGACATTTTTAAGTTTCTACTGTTTTAGAAATTTATAAAATTAGAGTTCCCTTGTAATATTATTTATTTATTTACCGTAACTTCACGCCTGTAATCCCCGAACAGGTTTTATTTATTTAATAAAAAATATTTCCTTTTAATACAGTGTTTGCTTTTTTAACATTTTTGTTATGCACAATTTAAATTACATAACATCATGCCTGTAATCCCCGAAGTGGTAGGTACAGGAGTACAGAATAATCCCACGTTTCACCAGTTACTTTTACGTCCTAATACGGAACAGGTGGTGAGTGGTGGTTGCCATACACCGGGCAAATGTCTTAACTCGGAGCCACTAGAAAATTTGAATTAGGAGCAGTAGTGACCGACCCGTGAAATGAACCCGGAAAATTCCGATTCCGAGTCGCACTTGCACCCAACACGACTAAGGAAGCAGTGCATTTTAATTGATATGCGAATCACCATAAAAATGAAATTAAATTATTTTAAAATTATCATTATTATATCATTATCATGCAACAAATATAAGAAAACACCGAATTACACCATAAGTAAGATACGGTACGATAAAATACGATAAGAGATAAAGAAAATGAGAAAGTTAATAATTTATGGCAATACACTCGGCATGTCATGGCTTTTTGGCATCGAGATAGAGGAAAACGTAGTGTTGTACCCCCGAATATCATACAATATGATATTCGTAATTTCCTCTGCAGTATGTATATGGTTTTTCATGTCCTTTGTCCTTGTCTGTTCTTGATACGTGGTTTCGGGTGTCCTAGACTAGTGGCGCCATCTGTGCCTCGTGGAAGCTTCGTCTTCGGATGGGTCGTCTACCGTCTTCAGGTGGAGCTACTTTTTTCGGATATTTTATTATTTCTGGATAGGTGGAAGCATCTAAGTAGACTCACTATTATTATACTAGCCCCGTATGGGATAAGCAGAGAACACTGAGTGCCAAATGTTCTTGTCTTAAAAGACCTGACATGCGTCTTCTAGATTTATGATGCCCGTTCGCTGATTTAGAATACATTTCATTACTCTTTTGTTTTTTTATAATAGCTCGCGGTGTGCTACCGTATAAAATTAATGCATATTTTATACGATTTGATAGTTTAACTAAAATTGGAATTTAATTTCCAATTTTTTGCAGTCAGTGTTATTCCTCAATTTAATATGAAGTGAGGATTATCTGGCCTTAGTCATATTGTACAGACGTGTAAGGGTATTGGTGTATATTATTTACGGTTGTTATTTTGTGTGTAGAACTCGGTGTGTGTGCAAACGAATGGTGAACAGTCGCTTAAATAGAACAAGGCGAGGCGTCTAAATAATAGTCAACGCTAGCCTCGCGCTAATGAAGCTAGCCGTGCTATTAGTCATAGACTTGGAGTGGAAAAATGTCAATAGAGTTTCTAATTTTAAACTGCACGTTGTAATTAATAGCAATAAAGTTAGCTTAAAATAATATTCAGACAACACAGATTTGATTATAAGACATTCTTAAAGATAGCGTTCTAAGCACCATCTCGCCTGTAATGGGTAAAGAGGTAGGCAGAGGAGTATATTACACTACCATGTTTCACCATCCAGCTATCACCAGTTGATATTCCGTCCTTTACGTAATAACTGGAGTTTTTAAGTAATGTAAGTAACAAAATCTAATAGTGCCCGACTCGGGGCATAACCCTAGACCTCTATATCGGCACTCGCGTTTACAATCAAAACGACTAAGTTATTATCTGTGTATTACTGGATATTAGATAGCTTTAAAGGCCTAAGAAGCAGGCCTAAGAAGGAAGGCCTAAGAAGCAGTTATTATCTGTGTATTACAGGATATTAGATAGCTTTAAAGGCCTAAGGTAAACGTCTTGAATTAGTATAAAATGTTTCGAATATTATGGAGTCAACAAAATTTAGATATTGTGAGTTTAGTTTACACAGCTCTTAGTAATTGGTAAATGCGTCCATTAGTAGCAGTGATGTTCTTTATATTCTGTAGGCAAAAAAGCCAAAAAGTCTTAATGCTCAGATACACTCTTGTAGCGGGTCTCAATACCGAAATTATTTATAGATTATGATATTATATTATGTTGAAATTGTCCGTTCATCATTTCACGTTCAGAATTAGTAGAGCAATATACACAAATACCTATACAAGGTAGAGAATTGATATTTCTTAGCAAACTTACTTGTACAAATTAATAACTAGTTTCGGTAGACGTCTGTACCAAGAACGGGGCAGTACGCACACCGCGGCGCGGGGTCGGAATGCTCCCTCAATACACATATTAATGTCATTTTAATATCTTCGAAAAGAAATTTTGAGGTAGACATAGGGTTTAGGGGTAACATTATTTTACAGAGTTCGTGATTGAATATATGTATATTACACTTTAAATGTACTATAGGTATTATGTACTAAATTCATTTGAAATTAATGCTACTAATGCTGGTATGTGGTTTCAGTGGTGCGATATTGGTTTTTGTATTGAGATTGTATTTCAATTCGCGGATTAAACCGAAAGTGGTATAAAATACGTACGTAACTTCACGCCTGTAATCCCCGAAGAGGTAGGCAGAGGAATGCAGAACATTCTCACGATTCACCGGTTACGTT
>DWEI01006471.1:0-10068 GCA_018245875.1 Mysoria ambigua | reverse complement strand
ACCGGTGAATCGTGGGAATGTTCTGCATTCCTCTGCCTACCCCTTCGGGGATTACAGGCGTGAAGTTACGTTTTAAAAATTTATTTTATATATTAAATAATACATTCCTAGTTTTTTAAAACTTTCGAGAAATATTAGTATATTTGTTATTATAATTATTAATCAGTATTATTGATACCAATTTGAAATGTTATTAATGTAGAAGTTTTTTTGTTTCATAAGTGTTTACACACATAATGTTTTCTCACATAATGTATCAATTAAAATTTGAAATTGAAATATGTAGTGACCTGAAAATTGACAGAGCATTGTTATGTTCATAGTACATTTAAGTGTAAAATGTAAATGCAACTTAATTTCCGCCCTCCACTTTAATATCGCGTGAATAGGACTGGATAGTTTTCAGAAAGGATTATTTTGTTAAAAAATCCTTTATACGTGTTAACGCAGTAAGCAGAAGCAAGTGAGGAGAGAGGAACATAAACACTATATGACCACGCGAACTGATTGTAACTGCAATTGTCTGTGTATACCCGCAGTCTATGTATAGTGAATCTACTGGATATTGTGGTGACCTAGATGAGGATAAGCCGTTTAGTTGGCTTATTAGCATTTACAGTGACATTGTTCGTTCCATAATTTGTATTATGTATGACAAATTTTCCCTATTACACGAAGTGAATGTCTTATCTGCAATGAGCAATGTCGTAGTTACAATAAAGCAGCTTCGATATCATACACCGCTTGTTTTCATGAAGTATAAACTTGTAAATAAGTATTTCTAGTCAAGGCAGGGTGTAAATAAAGACATTGTAAATATTGAAGTCATTTTATTTCTAACAACTCCGTTCGTTTGTGTGTGTGCGTATGTGTGTATGTGCATATGCGTGCGTAGCCTATCTCGCTCCCCTTTACGAATACTTAACTCCCACACTCCCTGTTTCTGAAGTAAGGAGTAAATATTCCATCACGCAATAAGCATGTGTTTGAAGTTAAAGACCCCTCCTCTTTACTGCTCTGACCGTAAGCCGAGGGCCGTAGGTTCGACGCCCGACTGTTGCCTCCGCCTGTGGCAATGCACACATACAGACGTGTCGTAAGTAAACTATCCGATTGCCGCAGCACGGATTCTGCTTAACTGTGCACGAGACGCCTGTGCGTTAATCGTCCCAAGAGATTTCTATTTTATTGCATAACACAGCCTTTTAGTACAGTGTGACGGCTCTGCTCTGTAACATGTGATACATGCTCGTGCCGGGCGACTGTGGACCTGGAATGCTAAAAATTTCAGAAATGCAGTGATGTGAAATAAAACTCGGCCGTTCTAAAACATTAACTTTACTCGCTTAACACTAACAATGGTAAGGCAATCGAAGGCTGGACGTGTTTTGTACTTCATTACAATATTACATTAGCGGCAATCCTGTGACGCTTCGTCCGCGTCGAAACAAAACAACGCGAGTGATCTGTCAGTCGCCAAACGAAGTGTCACAGGATGTCATTAGAAGAGAATATTTAATTAACATTACACATCTATCAATATTGTCCGCATCAGCACGCGCCGGCTCGAGCGGCGCCACTGGCGCCCTCTGCCCCGCGCCGCTACGTGCGCCCGCCGCGCCGCCGACCACAGCCGTACCAACGTGTCACGAACGCTGTCACGCTGTCCCAGCACATCCGCGGTGCGTCCGGACGGCGGGCGGGCGCGCCGGCGCCGGCGGTCTCCGGCGGGGCTCTGCATTTGAAGTACCGCGCGCGGCAGTTTGAAACCTGCAGTCTGTGCGTCACGCGGCCTCACAGACTCGCAGAGAACGCCGGCTACTTATATCGGGGGCGTGCCGTGGTCGCTACGTAGCCAACGGTCGCGTCACGTTTGAGTGGGGGCTGTCGGCGGGGTGGCGCCGGAGAGGGGGGAGGGGGTCACTGGCTCATGTGATTCAAGATCACCACCGCATACCACTACCATGCACACTTGTAGTGAACATCAAACACGAATATTTGTCATTTGAACATCACGCCTGTGTTCTTCAAGAAACGCATAGGCAGAGGACTGCAGTACAGTCCCAAATAAACCGAGTTATTGTTCTAGGCAAAGCTAATTGAGCACTGAGTTAATGTACGAATATAAACCCCTTCTTTTCCTCCGACAAGTGGCCAGTACTTATTACAATATTCTCGTCCGGCCAGTCTTGATCAAACGCAACACGACCGTCGACTCTACACAACTGCGATTCGATAAGTACATCAACATATATGTCTCGTGTAGAAATCTATTAATAAAGTAGAACGCACACATGTATAACATCTCGTTCATATAACAAGTGATATGTCATCAATTATTGTTCCGTGCGTGTGTGTGTGAACAGGTCGCTACACACAGCCCTGCGCTCCTATAACACTAACTATATCAAATGTCGACGAAACCTTCTCCTGTCCCACGTTGAACAGAACGCGTCGGCGTCGCAAGCGGAGACCGAGCGATCAGAAAACGATCCGTTCAAGTGTGTGAGAGACGACAGTACCTTTAGTGTCTTTGTAAATTAAAAAAAAAAACCGTCGAATAACGTACTCTTTGTAATAAAAAAATGTGCGCATTACATTTTGGTAACAATCCGAACGTCCTGCGCTGGCGAACCAATAAACGCATTCTATTTAACGGGACCACATGAAGCGTGCCCGAGACGCGACAGTGACGCGATCTCGCCGCCTGCCCGCCTTGCGTACTGGGTGCACGTGGCGGCTGCATTCGGTCGTTACAACTTACATCATCATTATTATTCATAATTTATCTAAATATCTCAATATTAAAATACGTATTCTTTGTGCAAGACACACAGATCGCGACACGAAATGGTCCTTACCTGAATGTACGTATATATATATATATGTCATAAATCTCGATAAATATATATACTATAATACACGTATGTGTGTTACAAAATCTCTTAAAGCCGTCAACACTAACAAATTAAATAGAATTGCTTTTGGGAAGAAGTACAAGATAGAACAGATGGAAATGTGTAGAAACTCACAGTAAAATGCTTCACCGCTGTCATTTAAATGGAAAGTTAAATATAGGGATAGGTGGTGGGAATGGGGGGGGGGGGGGGGGTATTGACTGAACTCATCAGTGACCCTGGCTGCCTGTCAAATTTCTTTCTTACTAACTCTCTCCTTACAAGCTTCGTGATTCGTTCAGCTTCGCCGAGACGGTGGCGAGTGGGCGCATCCCGCAGGCGCGGCAGCGGGGTACGTTTATGTAGTCATAATGAGCGCAATCTGGTCGGCGAATGGGTTACCCGTAGACAGCCGTAGATAGACCACAGTGGGCCCGCGGATCTCCCGAGCACACGGCAGGCAGTGCCGCCCGCCAGACAGTCCAGCCGAGCGGGGCGCCGGCCGCGCGGCTACTGAGGGCGAGGCGCTCGGCGCGCGCGCGGCGGCACGGTGCGTCGCGGGGGGAGGGGGGAGGGCACGGGCGAGGCGACCTCGAGGCGAGGAGAGAACGAATCGACTCGACGTTCACGATTCAGGCATGGAATAACTATTGACAGGACAAAACCACTCCAACACTAAATAACATTCGACAACGACGAGGATAACCGTACCGTGTACCGCGCCGCGTCGCTGACGGAAATCAATCATGGAAGGCATTAACATTAATATATATTTACACAAACAAATCCACGGTGAGTGTCCTACGCGCTATCCTATCGTTTGTTATATACAAAAACTATTCATATAAAAAGAACAAAACCCAACGAACGCCACAAATGTCGATCGGTATATGGCAACACTGGACGAACAACTCCTACTGGACGCTGCGGCTGCGCCGTCCCTGACGGCGGGGAGAACCAGCCAACTTAGGAGAGACGTTAATATTATCACTGTAATACTCCACCCAGTGCTGGGGTCTCCCCGGTGCATTCTCTAAAGTTCGCTAAACAATCAGTAAAATATTACAAAAAAATCATCTTTACAAGTAAGCCTATTTAATAATCTATGTAATTATATATATGTTCACTGATACCCGGTGACCGAATAGTAACAAAATACATACTAAAAAACAAAAACGTATTTAACAAACCACTAATTTTTAACGCGACAGAGACGGGGAACGGGGAACTTCGCATTTGTAGAGCGCCATCTCTTTCACACGCGTTGTATCTTCCAAACCGGTGCACTCCCGTCGGTGCCGCGTCGGCCCACCGTTTGTTTACTCCAGTTTGTATTATTTATTTTGTTGATCGGAAACGGTTATATACCACTGTGCAGTATATAATGCGCCTTTAGGTAATATAACGGCAAGTTTATATAATGGCAAATAGCAACTGAACGTTGGTTCAGAAAGAATAACAGAACTTCGTTCTTAAAATGATTGCTAGCATGAACCGCGTGTAATTTGAGCGCTGGCTTCGAACCCGCACTTTAGATTAGTCTACTTAGCACGCTCCCACCGCAGGGCGCCGGCGCCACGCCGCATAGCGCTCGCCAGACGCCCGCGCAGTGACCAGAGCGCTCAAATACAACGGGTTCGCATACAACTGGTCGAGTGCATTACTTTATATGAAATACATCATATTCATGTATGCGCTTAACATAATATATTAATAAAACTAAGTCTTCGCAACATTAAATTCAAATACTAAAAATCTTTGTAACGAGACAAAGAAATCATCTAAGGAACAGTCGGTCCAATGACGTGCAGGGTGTACCCTGGGGCCCCAGCGCCGCCCCACGCTACCGAGCAGGCAACGTGGCGAGAAATTGACAAAATGACATTGGTCTTTTCATGAAATACAGAATAGTGAACGGTAAAAATGAAATGAATACAACTCGCAGAAATCGAGTGCGCCTTCGCTCGCCCTCCCGCGGCGTCATCGCGCCGAGGCGCCTGGCCGGGCAGCTGCTGCGCGGTGCGCCGGCGCGCCGGGCGGGCGCTGGCCCCGGCCCGCACGCCTGCGTGTGTGCTAGCAAATGTAATGGCCACGTGCGGTCTCCGTGCGCGCGGCGCCGCAGACGACACTGGACTAAAGCTGCGTGCCTTGGGACCTTGGTAAATAGACTGTGTGGTTTTCCCTTTACTGATCTTGTACGCCTTGGCGGTGAAGGTTGTTGTCGGTGTAGCAGAGATCATGCCGATGAGAGAACGGCGTGCACTGAGCGCGGGGCCCCGCCGGGCCGCGGCGGCGCTAGGGCGCGCAGGCGGCGGCGCTGTTGGCGTTGACGTCGGCGTGCGCGGGCGGCGCGCTGTCGAGCGGCGCGCCGGGGGGCGGCGTGCCGGGGGGCGGCGCGCCGGCGGGCGCATTCGCGTTGACGTCGCGGGCGGCGGGCGCCACGTTGGCGTTGGCGTCCGCGGCGCTCGCGAGCTCCTCGTAGTTCGGTGGCATTTCCACGTTGCTCCTGGCCTCCTCGTCCGCGGTGTTGCAGCCGACCTCCGCGTTCAGCCCCTCCCTGCTCAGGTACTCCGGCGGCGGCCCGTACACCTTGTACCGCATCGCCTCGGTGTAGGGAGGCGGCCCGAGCTGCGCGTCGGCCAGCACGGGGTAGTTCTCAAAGTTGGCGCCCAGCAGTCTTATCGTCCGTCCGTTCAGCGTGTACGTCTCGTTGGAATTCAGCCGAACGAAGTCCAAGTCGTCGATATTGATCTCGGCGACGTCGGGCGTGTCCGGCCTGGGCTCCTCCCGGCGCCCGAACCTGGGCAGGCTGAACTGGAACCTACCCAGTTGCAGCGTGAGCGGTCTCTGCGCCTGGGCGAGGTGGCCCATGACGCGGTCCAAGGTGTTCCGCCTCATGGCTCGCCGCCTGAAGAACTCCACCGGCGTCCCCGCGTAGTTCAGGTCCCTGCCGCAGCTGCTGATGTCGGGATTGGTGAAAAAACTCAGGTCGCAGTAGGTGGGGCTGCGGTAGTGGTCCAGCGTGCGGCTCCTGGCCGGCGAGCTCGTGAGGGACGACGGACGGACATCTGTCATTTCTACATCGCAGCATTGGGTCGGCACCTGCAAGAATGAGGCGGAGGACATGTATTAAGTATATTGAATTAAATTAAATACATAAATAAACATAATCTTTATGTCAAATACCAGCAAAAATCGTAAATATATGAAAGTATGGTTCAGGTGTCTGCTCATAGCAACAACCTTCATTTTTAAACAGTGTTTGTAGGAAAAAAAAATCTAATTTATACTTTCTAGTAGTGATTCGGAGTCTGGATATGTGCCCGATGCAGGGCAACAGCCACCTATTACATAGTGGGACGTAAACGTAACCGGTGAATCGTGGGAGTGTTCTGTATTCCTCTGCCTACCTCTTCGGCGATAACAGGCGTGAGGTAATTTTTTTTTTGTAGGTGTTAATCACCAGAAAAAGCTTAGTTCAGAAGTGGAATGTTAAGCGATGTACACACCTGTCTATATCTAGAAGAGAATATGGCGGACAGCCTGGCCAGTCCAAACGCACTGCTGGGACACTCTGGACTCCCCGCGTCTGGAACCTCAACGCCCGGGGCAGTATCTTGCGGGGAGTCTGGGCCACATGCCTGCAATGATATAATTCAACCACGTAACTCTACATCACTCGGCCATGTTCACGTCATCGTGCCACCAGTGGCACCATCGTGCCTCTTGTAATTCGTCAGCCCGCGTACGAGTGACTGTGCGAACTTAAGTAGTCTACGTGCAGTATACTCGGGGCTGGGGATGTCAGTGTCACTGCTATCGACAGCTGGCGAGCCTCCGGGCGGCGGCGTACCTGCGGCGGCGGGCGCACGGGGCCGGCGCGCGCGGCGCCGGGCTCCAGCAGCGCCGCGGCCTCGTACCGGGGCGGGAAGCGCGCCTGCGGGCGGCAGCGCGGGGGAACGGTTAGGCGCGCCGAGTGCACACGACAGGGGTCGTGGATTTGATTCTCGTCCAAAATAAATATTTTTGTGATGAGTATAAATATTTGTTGTGTCTGGGTGTAAATATAAAAAATCTATTTATTAATATTTATATGTATATGTGTAATTTATCAGCCCCTTGGTAAAATACTATGCCACAAGCTTTCACGACGCTGGGATCAAATGGCCGTCGCAAGATATTATTATTTCAATACAGTCAGAGAATGCAACAAACGCAAGGCATGAGCGAGTGGCGGCGTCGTACTCACGGCGTAGTGGTGCGCGGTGGCGCGGCGCGCGGTGGCGTAGTGGCGCAGCGCCGCGCGCTTCATGTGCATCTTGCACAGCGCCGACACCAGCAGCACGGCCGCGATCATGAAGATGAGCGCGCACGCTGCGCCCGCGCACCGAACAACAAAGGCCCAATAATAACTGGTAGGGGAACAGCAGGCCTCGCCACTCGAGCGGTGCCATGCAAGCGGGGGAACAGAGTGCGAAGCGCATCAAGTCGTCGCGCTCACCGGTGACCGTGTAGATGGTGCTCTGGATGAACCCGTAGTCGTCGGGCGCGTGGCGGTCCTCGAACAGCTGCGGGTAGTCCACCTCCACGTACCCGCCTGCCGGCAGAGCACATGCCCACTCAGGCGGCCGCCGGACGCAATGCCGGCGGCTGACTTTGGAACACTCAGCCTAGGACTCTTAGAAAGGGGGGTGAATAAATCACGCGCAGTCTGCGCGGTGGGCATGTTTGGTCTGTTTTTGTCATCATTAGCTAATCGAATATGTATAAAACAAGGAATGGACCATACAGGCCATTCATGGCCTCAAGCTCTGACCAAGTTAGTGATGCTGGGTCGCAATGAATACTTAAGTAAAAACAGGTATGTTTTATAAAAAAACCGAATTGATATGGTTTGGTACGAAGGGTAATGAGTAGCTACCGTCGAGCCGCGAGTACTTGGAGTACTCGGAGCAGCAGGCGTGCTGGCGGCAGAGCGTGTCGGCGGGGCGGCAGCACGCGGCCTCCGAGATGCAGCGGCCCGACGAGCAGTTGAGCTTGTCGCTGCCTGCGGACAGAGCGGGCGTGAGGGCGCGGGGCGCGGGCGCGGCGCGCACGCGGGCGGCGGCGGCGGTACCCACGCGCGCAGGGGTTGGGCGCGCACAGCTCGGGCGCCTCGTCCTCGGCGCGCAGGCAGTCGCGCCGCCCGTCGCACACGTAGCCCGCCAGCACGCAGCGCGCGCCGCACCAGAACGCGCCGCGCGCGCACTGTGTGCGGCCTGCAAGCGCACACACACACACGCAGATCAGTTGACTTGCTCTATTGCTAACATGGGTAATTAATGTCTATAGTGTCGAATGAACAAGTCTAAGTATTGTTCATAAAATTCCATAGTTGACCTTGAGGCTGCACCAGGATGTACTTGGTGACGCTGAACGGGGGCACGGAACACATGTAGTGGCCGCTGTCACTCGTCTGAAGCATGGAGCGTTCTAGCTTGCTCTGCGCCGACGGACCGCTTTGCGGCTCCACTGTGAACTGTCTGTGGACAACAAAAAGTGGCATAAAAATCATAGAAATGGCAAAGGTGGCAAGAGCTTTTAGGGATCTTAACTGTAGATAAAGAATGGAATATTAAACTAAACAATGATTACATATGAAGCTACATGTAATACACGAGTCCAAAGTTCCAATATCATAATCTAAAATACACGTAGCGCCATGTCTTATCGGCTTAGGAAAATATAATAATATTATACTCCTGTCCGAGTATTCGTTTCAGTGCCGGGTATAGAAATAGAAACATCTCTATAGTGTGTAAGCCACGCAGTCAACTACAAAAACAGGCAAGGCTTCTAGTATTAAAACACGTCAACAAAGCGACGTTTCCAAACAACAATGCTCACATTTTGTTTCAATGGATTGTATTACCTGCCGCTGGCCGTGCCATTGTCGCTCACATAGTTCCACACGTAGACCCTGGGGGTGTTGTCGCCGCGCAGTTCACAGATCAGGGTGAGGTTGTCCTTTACCCTCCGCACCAACACATCGGTGTATTCCAGGTCCCCGGGGCTGTACAGGAACAGAGCTGGCGATAATGTTTCTGCGGTGCCTGGGAAAAAATCGTATAAATAAAATTATGTAGAGTCCATATTAAGCCATCACTTTGTCTCTTTAAAAATGCTATAACTTTCTCTCGTGCACAATTATTGTCATGTTTATCTGTCACAGCATCAGGTATACACATTGCCTGGTTCTGTTCTGCCAGATATTCACCGGATGAAGCAAGTGTTACTTGGTCTTCAGCACTTGGAATTCAACTGATATATAATTTATCCTTTTCAAAGCAAAACTCACTTTATTATAAACAGATAATAATGATAATAAGACAATTGATCAAGAGTGGGAATAGATTGCCAAAATGTCTCCCAGCAAAGGCCTGCATGCTGATAAACTACATATATACATATACTTAAGTAGATATATTTTTTATACCCAGACACAGAACAAATACTTATGCTCAGCACACAAATATTTATTCTGGGTGGGAATCCAACCCACGGCCCCCAGTGCAATGGTCAGGTTCACTAACCTCTGCACCAATGGGCCAGTCAATAAACGACAGTTGTTAAATACATATAAATGAAAAGGAGTATTTCGTTGATGTGGTCTAAAATTGTAGATTTACAATCTTTATTATTTAAAAAAAATGTGTTCATGGGTTGTCGAATTTTTTTTCTGTGAGTTGATATAATAAAGGTTAGACTCTTTTATGGATATTCATCAATTTCAAGGTTACACAATTAATGTTGTAGATTTAAGTTCATGAACATTATTTTAATTCAACTTTATTTTCAGAAAATCATACAAACATATGTAAAAGCAGAATATACAAGGAAAACTAGTCGTTAAATTCCTTTAACAAACACAAAAAAACATCTTAATTTTCACAGCCAGCTGAAACCTTGAATATTAATTATCTGTCCTCGGAGTGGCGCCAAATTGAATATTTAAAATTAGGAAGTCAATTTAAACATTGCTTCCTCACAATGTTAATAAGATTGGAATAACAATAAAACTGATTGAAAATCATATTTAATACATATTTATAAAATTTTTCGGGTAATTGTATACGATTCTACAATAAGCTTCCCTCTAATATCTCAAATTTATCTTTTAATAAATTTAAAA
>DWEI01006470.1:0-10068 GCA_018245875.1 Mysoria ambigua | reverse complement strand
TTGTTACAACTACGACGCCAACATTTCACTATTAGGCATAGATATTAATTCATAGATAGATAAGGTTAGGTTAAAATATTATAAGTAAATGGTAACTATACCGATGATTACTTTACAATTAATATGATGTCAATCATATAGATATTATCTACATTTGAAATGTGCTACATTCGAATGACGGCGTTTTCTAATACGTTAATATACCAACTGCGTAGAAATTGGAAATAACTGACGAATCTTATTCATACACAAGCTTGTTATTGCTATGATTCAACATTATGATTCAATGACGATAAATCACGGAAACATAAACTTATGTTTATATAAAAATAGTAAGACTGACGTAAAGTTTTACAAACAGCAATTTAAATCTAGGTTTGCCGTGTCCACGTGTTGTGCGTGACTATAAGTAGTTCGCAGGCAACGATTTCCGGCTACAAATCAAATTTACTGGCAATACATTAAAACGGTAGGTACTAATGACTAAGGAAATTTCCAATGTGGATAATTATATAAAGCCTTAGTTATAATAGTTTTTATAGAAAATAAAATACAATTAGGCAGTAAATATCTCGTTTATCCGTTAAATTAAATAAAAATATTTTGGTTGAATGTGACTTATAAGAATTATATATACGAGTACAAACTTCGAAATAATACCGAGTGTGGCTTGGGATTATCCGTCTACAAGTTAAATGATAAAGTCTATATTTACGTGTCTTTAAACTCATTAATAGTAATTGCGTTACAGGTAACAGTTCGAAAATTTTTCTCGAACTTATTCACTTTAGCTGGTTTCCATGTAACAGTAACAAGACTTTCGTTTTACGCGAGTCTCTATAAGGGATCAAACAGACTAGCTAGTTTTTGTATTGAAGTTTTCCGCTTTGGTATCGTAATCAAGTTGGTATAGACTATATGCAGCCTCTTAAATTTTAATAGTCTTCGTTGGCAATATTACGTTACTTTCAAGGTACTTCATAGACCTGTTTTAAATGCTTGTAATAAAATCGAAATGAATGTTTATTTTACTCCTATTACCCTGTTGCTAGGTGCCGATTGCACAGTAGTTTTTATTACGGTTTCAAATGGGGTGAATGTGGGGTGACAATGACGAGCACTCATGTACAAGTTTTAGGTTTTTTAGATGTGTTTTAAAATGAAATATTGCCTCGTTGATCGGTTTGGTTGCAACCGCGACTGCCGAACAAGAAGTGCTGGGTTCAAATACTGTGTCGTCTATGAACTTTTCTTAGTTCGCTTCTAATGGTGACTCGGAGTCTATGTTCCGGTGTATGGAAATAGACTCAGTATCTATTCCATAATAGCACGTAAACGTAAACGTGTAATGTATTATACTCCTCTGCTTCCATCTTTGGGTATTAAAGGCATAATATAATCCTGTAATCCGCGAAAACCTAAGCATTTACGTTGTATAAATGCTTTCATTGCTTTCATTTGATGTACATATTGAGGAGATTGTAAAAAAATATTTGCAATCCGCCAATTTGTAGCGGCAGCCATCTTTGATATACAATGATACAATGTATTATTTATTATCATCAGAACTAAAGGTGTATACTAAATATCAAATGAGTCGGTCAACAGCAAAAGTGTAAAATTTCCACTACTAAATTTAATTTAAACCTACAAAGAAACAACAAACAGAGCAAGGGGAATAAAAATGACAAAACAATCGTCGTAGGACCGGATATTTGCGTAGGCAAAGACTGGGCGTGGGTTCTTTCCATCGTAATACCGGCTAGGTCTCTTTTCTTTGTTTTCTATGGAGATAATTATAAGTGAAGTTTTGTGTTACAGATGAAATAAATATTTTCTATTCTTTTTTAATCTATGACCGCTAGTTTTTTTTTCATAAACTAGCAAATCGGTAGTTGAGTACGTAGCCTAATAATTCTGTAATCGGATTGCACCGGCCCCGCGTTTCGATTCCTGTCAGCTTCCACAGTTCATGTGGCGGTCATTATTCGCGGGCACGCCGCCCGGCCGCCCGTCACTCTCTGTCTACGCCGCAGCTCGTGACTCGCACATGTTTGCTCATACATTAATCCCGCGACAGAAGACCACGCGTGCTTAATGGACGTTCACTGTTCGTTCCTTTATCAATTTTATCATCCTCATACACTTTATTACTGTGATCGCTGGTGTTGTCATTATTTGGAAAATCGCGTTTGGTATTGGTATTTCAATAAACGTGTTTTGTACGTAGCAACGTACAGAATAAGCATACGTATGTATATCAAACATATTGTAATACGAGAGAAACGGTACATAACATTAAATTTCTCCGTAGGTAGACGGAACGTTTGATAAACATTCACAACAAATGTGCTTTATAATCATGTCTTGAGTATAAATACAACTTTGTAAGCGAAGTTGCTTAAATTTAGATACACCGCGGGAACAGCCCTTGTTTTACGTGTACATTACAGTTTGAAACAATCATATTAGATTAGTGTTGCGCATCAGCAAACTCGAATCTACGTACACATTTGTGCCAATTGCCTTCCACGTTCAAACGTTACGTGGGAATCGATGTGAATTTTGAGCGATATTGAACTTTACGTGCTAAGCGCGACTGCCGCTCAAGTCGAACTTGTTACGAATCGGAGTCACCATTATCGCGTTTCCGAAGTTTCGGCTCGGGAGAATTGCGTGATTCGAGGATGGTTTGGTCTTAGAATTGAGTTTTGATTGTGTTTCCCGACCATATGCGTATCGAAATCTAGGCCGTAGTTATTCATTCGACACACGCCAACGGCGACTTCTTTGTATTTGTTGTCACGTAGCTAAAATCACTCACTTAATGTTTACTTCATAAGAAGACGATGCAAAAATAGAACAAGGCCGGCGTCCTCCATGTCAGTATAATTAAACGTATTGCTTTTTGTTTTTAGTAAATCTACAACCTTCAAATAAACAACATATTTAACGTTATTTTTTATTATTTTGTCGTCTTTCTTGCAGCTGTGCATTTTGGAGGGCTATGTGACCTGTTTTACCAGTTCTCAGAACATAAAATACTAAGTTTGTAAAAAATGTACTTTTTCTAAAATATCAAATGTTCAGCAATAATCTAAGTATATTATGTTGTAGATCTACTTATCAGATGCACAGCTACAATAATTTCAATTATCGGTTCAATATTTATGTTACGCTGCAGACCTTCGGAACGCTGAATAAAAATATCACGCCGAAACTTATAGAATGCTGTAAAGCTAAACTAAGAATGCTATAAAATTTTCTCGAGGATATGTGAATCTTTGAATCGTACGACCATATAAGCAACACGCTTTTATATTAATAATTTTGACGGCGATTGAATTATTATTTGTTGTTATATAATGATGAACATGTACTACTTCTAAACGTTAGTTATCTTGGTTAGTGGAAAATCTTACGTCGTGAGTGAGTGAGTGAGTCGATACTGTTAGCGGCTAGCTTATCGATGGTTTCCAGTGTTGAAACACGACTAAGATGACCAAAAATACTTTGATAGGATTTTGGAAATTTGCGATTAAATAAACTTGGCGTAAAAATGATTAAGAAATTTCACTACATTTTTGTTGTAGTGTATTTAGATTCAAAAGTGTTTATTATTACAGTGTAATATGACGTAAAATTAATTAAACGTCCTTTTGTACGAGTCTAGTTTATTTTGCGCTAACAGCCTCTTTAGAACATTTATTCAGATTGTTTGTGCTAATGGAGACATTATAGCTTTAAGCGATTGTAAATATTTTGTTATTATATTATCCACCTGCAAAACCAGGACAGCATGACAATGAGGTGTTTCAAACATTGGGCGGAGCTGGGTGCGGCTTAGAGGCACATTAATTTGGCCACAAAAGGGCACCTCTACCAGTTATCTACTCTTATCTTTCAATGAGCTTTATTATTTTTTGCTATGAACTCAATTATATCTTTGCTCATTAGTAAATAAATGCATTTCATAAATGATAATGTTAAATTGCATTTCGACATGATCATGTGAAATAATATTAACTAATAAACATTCATTCACCTTTGTACAAAAATATGTCGCGTTTCAACACCACCCTGCTTGGATTTGAATGAGTCGAATTTCATTCATTAGCACGGCCATATATATTTATATATACACACACACACACAAGCACACATACTTAATATAAACGTTTGTTTTAACACAATGGAACGGTTATCTACTCTAATTTGTTGCATTAACGATCTTTCGCATTAAGCGCGGTACAAACTTTACCCAACCGCGGCGCGGTGACTTTGTTCCGTATGTGAAACAGCGAACTGTTGCTCGCCCGCTGACATTTCACGATGTAAATAGAGCTCTCCAACTCCTAAATGCTGCTAATCAGAAGTTGTGGACGTTGCTGTTTCTATAAACTTTGCTTTAAAACCGACGACCGACTGAATTTTCCCGGGTAGATATTTTGTGTGGCTCGCGAGTAGACACTGATTAATGACGATTGTTGAACTTTGTGAAATAGTATTGGATCGAGTCGGAAATTTTGGTTACGTAAATATATGGACCATATAAACATAAAAAAATAAGGTAAATTTTGAACATTATATATTTGTCTATAGAAAAATATTAGTATAATGTACGAATGTTTCATGAATATTATACATGAAAGGAGCCTCGACGAAAAAGAATATTGCTTTCTGTGGTCTTTGTCGTAGGTTAAAATCGTTACTAGCAGTAATCGTCCAACCGCTCAGTAGCTCATTTAACGTACAGACTGCATATTCGAAAATAGAACACGTCCGAAGTCGGTTTAATTTGCAGATCGCTCGCCATCGGCAACCGCGCGAAGCCACACGCTTCACATGTAGTACCAGTAGTACGTGTGTACATATAAACATGTACTACTAGTGAATGATAAAAGTAAAAAATATGGACACATAAATCAAGTCGATTCACACTAACACACCCGAATTAAATTGTTTTAGTCGCTAAATTATAAAGCGAATGTTTGCGGAGGAAACTTAATTAGCCGTTACAACATTTCGCAACCCATTTTTTGCAGCTACACTAATAGAATTATCAATGATTGTAGAGATAGAACTGCTCTCAATGGTCCTCGTACCGTTTGCTTTTGTGAGTGTTAAAGTTCAATTTTGCGGTTTTGTTGTCTCCCTCTTCCGACGCTTTTATCGTTCCGCTGTTGGTATGCGTGTCTCCACTCAGAGTGTGAGGGTTAAGACCACAGTTGGCCACGCTGAACCAGTGCGGGTTGGCAGACTTCATACGCCTCAGAGAACAATGGTTTGTCTATGTATGTGTATTTCAGTTCCCTTAATTCACTTAATGTGACATTGGTTTTGCTTTTCTGTTTTGCAACTGATATGTGTAGTAATTGGCTCATGAATCTGACAGTCCCTCGGTCCACTGTATACAACTGTAAGTAGTAATATTCAATTGTATGATATTCGATATAAAGTTTATTTCACGCGAAGAATAATAATATGATTAGTAGGAATGAGTGAAGCCACAGTAGCGCACAAATTACATTGTTCTGGTGGAGCCGATGCGATGCGTTCGCGTAACGAACGCTGTGGGAGTGAAACTCAATTAGCGATTATAACATTTCACAGCTTGATTAAATTTTAGTATGAAACACATGCATACGTACGGGGGTATTGTACTTGCATTTGGTATAATTTTGTTTGTATGCTCGCGATTTTTGTCTGAGCGAAATTTCGATTGTTCACTGCAATGAAGGATTTTTCTAGTGGTTTTATTATTTTCGTTTTGATTTAAACTGCTAAAAGAAGTTTACTTTTCGTGGATTAACATGGAAATGTTAATGACTAAAAGTAAATTATGCTACCTAAATATTAAGACCGATGTTTTATTGTTTATTAAAAACTAAGTTGCATATATTTTGAAGGTCAGTAATCGTTATTTGATAACGTTATTCGGTATAACGTTAAAAGAAGGCGTTTTTATCTGTTTTACTATTGATACAATATATTAATGAGTGATTACAATCTGTGCAACCGAACACTACAAATTTTTTTCTAATTTAGATTTTCTAATCGTGCTCCGGTGTCTGGAAATGTGACCGATGGCAATAGGGCTACCACCTATTCCATAGTGGGACGTAAACGTTACTGGTGAGACTGGGGATGTGTCTGCAATCGTCTGTTTACCGCTTCGGGAATTACAGACGTGAAGTTAGGTATTTTCGTTTCACAATCTGTGCATATTCTCTGTTATACCTTTTAGAACGGAGCTTTAGTAGTTGAATACGTACTGTAATAGGTTAATTATCTGTTAATTACTATAGATTCCGCATAATCGGTAAAGCATAAACTGATAGGAAGTTATGTATAAAAGAGTATATGTATATATTACATTGATATATAGTACACATGTATATTACATCTTTTTATTCATCTTTTATACGTACACAAAAATATATTGAAAACATCACGCCTGTAATCCTCGAAGAGGTAGGTAGATACGTTGCAACAATATCATCTGCAGTAACAAAGCATTTCACGTCGGCTAAAATTTGTAGACATAAAATAATTCACCGCTGGGCCACGTAATCCGCCTGTCGCGTCTCTCTAGCGAACGAAGCCAAAGAAATTACTTTGCGCGTTAACATCGACTTGATTGCTTTCAGAGTAGTTTCCGGGATTCAGTTTATCAAAGGGACCTGTAGTGCAGCAAAGGAGTAAATAACTTGTCCAAAGCGACAATATTTATTGTGGATTAAAGCTCTTATGCATGTTTGTTTTAATTAAGCGATGTTTTACCAATATACTTTATGTGGATATTTTATTAACGAGTGGCCGTTGACAGTGCATTGCGGTGAGCGTTGCTAAGAAACAAAATGCCTATTCTTTGTTTATCATTGAACTTATTTCAGCTACAATATACGTAACATTACGCCCGTAATCCTCGCAGTGACAGACGATTATGGTACACTCCCATGTTTTACCAGTTACGTTTACTTTATACTGTGGAATGTGTGGTGAGTCTACTGTTCTACAGCGGTCCCAAATACATACGCCGAGTCACTACAAAATGTAACTTTAGGATCCGACCAGGGATTTGAACACAGAAGCTCCCGATCAGCCTCATGTTTTTGTGACCACTCGACCGACGACCAGTTTATATTGATATATGATCTTTTAGCGGTTACATTATTCGTACATTACATTACATTACATGGTAACAAGTTATAACAATACAATTATGGTACAATTAATTCTAGCTCGAACTACATAGTTTTCGGATGACATTATGCAGATATTATTTGTAACATTACGTACAATATGGCCCATGTTTACATTTTAATTATACAACACGGCAATGCTATCAGTCGCAGCGGCACAAATGTGGCAAATTCAGTCTCTGTATGATGCTTGCTCATGTTGTAGTGTTGCTAGTTAAAAACATTTTCGCTTCGGCCGAGCGACTAAACGTGACTCAACTTGTGTGCGGCGAGCTAAATTATCTGCATTCACAGCACTGAATAGTAAATTGGCACGACGGTGATTCTAAGTGAGATTTAAAGCTTGAACCTAAATCGCTTACAAATCATTACATTGCACGCTTCAATTGAATAATCGAATAACTATGTATCATCTATCTCATAAAAGTACCTATCTCGTAAATGTTATCGCTAAAATAAATCGCGTTAATTTATATCGTGTGACTAATAATTTAATAACAACATGTCTTTCATATACATTTCACTGAAGCTAACTTAGTTTTGTATTACCGTATACCCGGATTTGGTAGACCGCGTCGAATTTGCATTGACGCTACGTTTATTCTATAGCATTAATTGAACTACAGCGGAGCTCGTATGTGCGTACGTTACATGTGGATTACGGTATGTTTACTTATCAACTGAGCCGTAGCGCTCCGCGCATACCAGCGACTGACATGACATGACGTCATGCCTGTATTTCTTTGAAGAAAATTGCCAAGGGAGTTTTTACTCCTTTCACCAGTTATATTATATTTGCTATGGAATACTAATAATAACAATTTTAAATGTTGCGTATAAGTCCCAGTATGGAATGCATGGTGAACCTATTGTCATGGACATTTTCATACTTTGAGCCACTGCTACAAAATCTTAATTAGGAAAATTCTGTAGTGTCTCAACACCACTTTGAACCCAGGACTTCCAGATCTGCAGTCTGTTTGCAACCTAAATTATAAACTAGGTAGCCAAGGCTTGTTTTGAATAATTATTATTAATTTATGAATCAAAGAAATGTATTCCTCTAATCATCCCTTATTGAATATGACTCAACGTACTTAAATTTAAATGAATGTGGCGTTATTCTACATTGGCGTTAGGTTTCAGCTTTACAAATAAGTAATAGCTATCAACGTACAGTATCCAACGTAGCTATTTGGAAAACAAATTGTTTTATCGCTAGTTCTAAAGTGGATCCTCGCGCGGCGCACGTATATCTTCACAGGCCGCATACAAACAGCCCCTAAGGAGGTGACAATCCTCAGCGCAAACAATAAAAATATATATAACAGTAAATATGATACTTGGAAAATGTCAACCGCGAAGAATGCGCGCAAATTGGATATTATCAGAGAAATTTCCGCTGGCGGACTTCAATTGCTTCCTGAAACGAGTTAAATGCATGAATATATAATAATATATTGTAAGCTTACTATTCGTTTAAGACAGACTTATTAAAATTCATTAGTTTCTGGTTTATTATAATGTTACGTTTATATTTCACAATTTTCTGTACTCATAAGCTTATGGCAACACAGCGTTGTTTTTCTTATACCGTGAGAAAATCTTCCGCACAATTTTCTGCGTGTGTATTATCGCGATGTTAAGCTTTACTAATATTAAGCATTGCTCAACGTATTTATTGCTGTAATAAATATTCGCATAGGCAGACAATCAATTCTACATATTTCACTAATGTAATAGTTCATTCTCCAGGGGCGCTCTAATAGAGAAGAGGTCGCATAACTATAGGTGCAGCCAATTTTAAAGACTTAATTAATTTTACTAAAGTTAGTAATTGTAACTTATGTAACAGTAAAAATTAACATAAAAGCAAAATATTATTTATGTATACAACTATCATAATTGAAATTTATTTCAAAAAGACAATACAAAAACTTGTATCAGAACATACAACGCGTAACAGCTAAGTTACACTGGGCGCGGCGTGTGATTATACTGGGGTTGGAGGACACGTGCAGTTCGCACAGGTCGTCATAATTGTTTGGTACATCGTGATGGGATGTTTACCCGCCGTGCTGCGGCCTTCGTACGGGATAGTTTCAAATATTGATAGATACATTTACCGGACAAATAGTGTTATCAAATTCGCGTAGTGCGAAGATGAAAATGGGGTGGGGAGACATGGGCCTCGTGTTGAAACTTCGAATAGCAAATTGCATTGTGCCGCGACGCAGGCGTCGGTCGGATGAAATTGGATTGCGCACTACTACCTAATAATTCCAATCGTGATTTTCGATGATGACGTTCGTGACAGCTCTCCACTGGCAACTGTAATTTCGTTCACCTATTTCGTCAGGCTGTGACTTATTTTGTTTCCATCGGGCGCTAATACGCGAATAACATTTCATGTCGTTCGTTCGGTCACGAAAAAAATATACACTTGAAAAATTAATTGTGGTCCGACTCGTTTCACATTCACGAGTCGTTTTCATTACCGATTGTGATTGGCTTGCAAAAATTCATGACATTTCGAAACAGTTTTTTTTTGCGAACGAAAATTGCTATGTCAACATAAATCGCGTATCAAACTGTGATCGTGTTCGTGACGGTATGAATTATTTACAAGCTCATTATCGTTCAGGTACTGAATATGATATTAGGAACTAATCATATTGAACAGTCATTGTTCTTAAGCCGCGCATATGCATAAGGATTCGTTTTAAAGCGTCCTAAATGCATAATAGTTATGCTGTGAACAAGATTATCAGGCACAGAGGCGACAACAATGAGTTGCTTATAACGTATCAGAAACGAATGCGCATTACTAAGACGAATGGGGCAAGTGTTAAAAGTAGTCAAT
>DWEI01006469.1:0-10069 GCA_018245875.1 Mysoria ambigua | reverse complement strand
CCGGTGAATCGCGGGAATGTTCTGCATTCCTCTGCCTACCCCTTCGGGGATTACAGGCGTGAAGTTACGTTAATAAGTAAGGCCCTTATACAACTGATCATATCAATATAACTTTGTAATTTCTGTGTGTACATAAATAAATAATAAATAAATAAACTTTTAAACAAGATATTGCTATGTTTCCTGATCGCAGCACCTCAAAAGAAGGTAATTGATCGCCAGAAGTTTAATTTGGCGTGTGGAACACGCTTTGAACCTTTTCAAAACGTGGCAGTTATCGCTACAAGTCGATAATCAGTCGGTTCGGCACGATTTTCCTTCTTTGGTATTAGTTGCACGTTGACAAACTTCCACGATAACGTAACGATAACTGGAATCCCCAAAGAAGTAGGCAGAGGAATATAGTACCGACCCAAGTATCACCAGTTGCGTTTACGTCGTAATGTGGAATCGGTGGTGAATCTATTGTCATACACCGTGCACATATCCAGACTTCAAGCCACTGTTAGAAAATCTCAATTAGCAAAATTCCTCAGTGCCCGACCCGGTATTTGAACCCATGAGATCAATATCGGTAGTGGCGCTTGCAACCAACACTACCTTTCATATATAACTTCTATTCTAAGGTATACAACAAATTTTACACAAAATTAGTTGGAACTGTCAGTGATAGTTAAACTAACCAAACTTACATACACCTTACTGACAAAATGTTTAACTGCAGGCTGTTTAAATTATTCGTTAACACTATTTACGAGTGTGCGTCACGATGATTAACATTACAAGTCACTGTGAATCATGAAACACATCACTGAGGTTTCTAACTATAAGCCCCGTATAATTAATTTCGACTCTATACAACTAATAATTACACTGTCCAATTAATGCGATGGGTGCCGTTGAGTTAATGAACTGTTTTGCGTGAGTTGTACTTTAAGCGTCAATATCTCTAACGCGGGTGAAGTTTTTGAACGGCTTGTGGACAGTTAAGCAAAGCGGGCCGTATTAGATTTGGGTAAATTTATCACTTTTTACAAGTTTTTGGCTTAAGTGGGGTTTAAATTTGGCTTAAGTGAAGAAATTATTTTAGGTTGTACCTATGTAATTGTGTATAGATTTCGACGTATAGTTTGAAGGATACCTAATCTGTTTCCCTAACAACTCAATATGAATAGTTTTATCAATGCAGCTTCTCAGCAGCAATACATTCGGAGTCTTATTATAATCTTACTATGTATATACAGTTAAAACACATTCAAAATAATTGATTTAAGCGCCAATAAACCAGACAAGATTAGTTGCAATTTTAGTCGTGTCCTAATAAGACCTATCTAAACTGGGCGTTGAAAATATTGATGAGTATATTAAAATTCGTAATCGCCGGAGGTTCTCAGGAGTAATTACTGCATTCAATTAATATGTACGTTATGTAAAGGTGACCCATGAACTGCTTCTGAACATCTCGAGGTGTTGCGTGCGTATTAATTGCCTATATATGTGTGTACATCGTATCGGGTAGAAAACATTAATTTATGGTGATTTTAATAGCTGTTGATGTGTATTATTTAGTAGTCAATATTATGTTAATGCTAATAAATTATTATGAAACAAAAACTCTATCCATATGTGAAAATGAATTTTAAAATTAATTGGTTAATATTTAATACGTTTGTCTTCGTTTCATTTGTCTATAACATTTAGTACTTACATCTCTATTCCAAATATTTTTGCAATATGTTGACAAAATTGATACGGGTAAAGGGATTTAGTAAGATATTATTATACTTTGATTTTTACCTACTGAATTGATATGTATGTATACTTATTACTTCTAATGGTACAATAACTATAATAATACTTGCAAATAATTTTCATGATTATTTCCAGCAGACATATCTATATGTACCTATATGCTTCTCTAACTTCTTTCAATCTCAATTGACAGACATCGAGTTTAATTCATAAAAACTGCACATATCATTCATAAGAGACATAACTATTTCTTTTATATTCGCACTTCGCTATTCTTCCAAGACTATTAGTTGGGCCGAACCCGCTCATTGCGCGCGGAGCGGCTAACATCGGAAAACACCTATTACTCTCAATTCCTCTAAATTATTGGTCATATCAATTACTGCACGCGTTGAATGCCACACCAAACGTATTAGCTGATTGAGCAAAAGTTTCGTACGGCGCACATGTAGTCAGAGACATATTATTATTTGGCTGTTCTCACGAGCTCTATAAAAATCGAGTGTCGATCATTAGACGGAACCTCTCGATCTGACACGTAGGTATATTAATCCCAGTAATGGCCATCCCAATGAGGCTTCTTTCGTCACACCGTATAGAAAACATCAAATATATATAATTAGAGGCATCTATAAACTACGGTAATCGTAAGGCATCTTTAATTACGAAGGCCGATGTAGAAGGTTTGGGTGGGTTGTGTAATGTTCGTGTTGATATTGTAATGTGATCCGTGAACATGATTTGTATGTGCACAGACAGATTTCGCCTTTTGAAGCTTGTTTTTGATACGCCGTCATAGGTATACATATCGTTACATCAAAATGTTAGGGGTATTTTTATGCTTAAAGTAGTACTGTCATACAACGAAGAATGAAAAAATAAATATTTGAACGTCTATAATTACGAGAGTTTTGTGTACTCTGCGATACAGGATATTAAATTTGGAATCTTATATTTTCTTTTTTCCGTAATCGTGGCGTAAGATTCAAGAACTAAGCGAAAAGTGACACCATTTCAAATACTTTTCAACGCTGTTTGAATTTTACAGTATTAAGTTTATATTGTAAATTCTTTACATACAAACTTTGTACAAATGTAATTTATGCAAACTTTATTAAAAACTTAATTTAGATTTCTGGCGAAATCAAAAAACAAAGAATTTTTAAAATTTTTTTTTACAAGAATGTCACAAATATAAATATGGGATTTGGTATATACAAAAAGAAACCGTTATTCTTACAAATAAAACTGCTAAAATAGCGGTTTTGTGACATGTCGATGAATGCCGAACATTATAATAAGAGATGTTAATCGATTTTTAATAAATAGACTTTCTAGCGCCCAGTTACTGTTGTAGTGTTTGAAATATAAAAAAGTGTTCAAGGCTGGAGTTTAATAGGTTAGCGATATATTTCTGTCAAGATATCGGCTAAAAACCTCGTCGTATAGCGACGAGCGATCGGTAAAGATATCCTAACACAATAAGTTAATATTATTTGATTAAATTGTATATTGGCATAATTTACATATGCATTCGAGATAGTCCGGTTGGTTTTGGCGTTATCCGATCTCCTTTATCTGTTTTCTTTCATCTAGCACCAAGTTTCGTATAGAGTTTCTGCCTGCAGCCTTTCAAAGAATGATATCCGATCTATCAAACAAAACCTTTATATTATACTGTTTTAATACACGATAAATTCTAAATATTCGCTTTGGCCCCTAATATTTCCTTGTCGCTTTGATATATATAAACTAATGAGAACAGAGAATTACCGTCACGGGCCTCGCTCGCGGCGATCATCTGCGCGGGTGAGACACACGGCGCCTTGCCGTATTAAATATTTAAACGAAATTTATTTTCGAAGCACCAACAAGCGCTAAGGTCAGATTCGGGATGCGATAACGTTAATAGACACGCTGGCGATTTTAAGAGGTTCAATAAACTATTTTAGCGCTTGTAAATATAAGATACAGAAGATAATTATATGTTACAGTCAATTAATGACTTCTGCGCAGAGACCGCGGATGAATGGTTGAGGTGATGCAATGATGTCACCTTTCAATAGAAGGTTATATACACGTGCGTCATGCTTCCTTGCAAGAGACTATGAATAAACTTGCCACCTGCGAAGTCGTTTGCGCTCCCGTAAATAGACC
Organism: Mysoria ambigua; assembly: GCA_018245875.1. Lineage (NCBI taxonomy): Eukaryota > Metazoa > Arthropoda > Insecta > Lepidoptera > Hesperiidae > Mysoria > Mysoria ambigua. Next base: position 6,160 of record DWEI01006469.1, on the reverse strand, counting down.
GAAATTCTCTTGCCGTACAGTGCAACATATCTCAAGTTCAATGATACTATTTATCACCGTTGAAGTCGATCATTAGTTTTACGTTATAAATTAACATAATGCGGTTAGCGGTAAACCTAACGTCAGAAGTAATTGATTTCGAATAGAAAAATAGCTATAATGATTTAAAAAATTATGACGTTCATGTAGCACTGTGGATGTGTTAAAAATTGCACTTGGACAGTTTTCAGGTGTAGTGAATTCTATGTATGATGATACTTTGTAAATTTGAAAAAACCTACTTTGTACGACTGAAAAACTGTGTATGTATAAATTGTGGCTCGTAGGAAACATCTAATGTTAAATGTATGTGGATATTGTCGTTATTGTGCGGAATGTACCGGCAGCCATCGGAGCCGTTATTGTAATATGGAATAAGATTAGTACTGGAACAGATCGGTGTACCGTCCGCAGCTAAATGTAGATCGATTCTTTGTAAATACATAAAACACCATTCAGAATTTATTGGTAGACAAATATAGAAAATATTGTATGCTGACTCTACTATTACACACTCCATTTTATTTTTTCGATTTAGGCTTATAGATAGTTTCTCAGTTTAGGTTTAGTTATCTCTATGCGATGTTTTTAAGGTTCTAAAATTAATATATTACGGAAAAGACCGTACCTACGACTACTTTGCTGATCAATGTTATCGGTGGTATAAAATAAATGCTTATTTCACCCGTACAATTTTTTAGGATATTTAATTAACATATATACAATGAAAGAGAAATAAAATGAAGGGATTAAATATGAGTGCGAATACGGCTATAAAAAATAATTATATATTTTATTTTTGAATTACAACATTGCCCTAATACTGTAACATTATATGTGTTATAAAATTTGAATTGTTTTTTTTTAAATAAAGAACAAATTCACTATGATTTATTGATTTTTAACTATTTATAGTGAAAAATATTGACTTTAAATACTTTATAATACTCGGCAAGGCTGTCTTCCGCGTTCGTTCTTCTGACCGTATAAGCAGATCATACATTTCAAGCAGTTACGCAAGTTTCTTTTGTCATTGTATAATGGTGCTTAGCATTTGTGATGTTTTGTGTGTTGGAATGCGCTACGATTAGACTTATGTGCCATAGAGAAATGGATTATTCTGTTCTCAACAGTATCTTCTATACGACACTCTGAAAAAGGCTTTATTATGAAGACGTTAAGGTTAATGTTGACGTGATGGTAATTTAATGAGTGCAAATGTGGTCAAGAATGGTATGTGATTAGGTGATCGATGGTTTCGGTGACTCTTAGCCTTAATGTTTGTTAAATTTCAGTCCGTAATTGATTAGTGAAAGCCGTATCTTGACGGACGTTGTTAGAAAAATAAAAAAATGAAGAATTTCACAACAGTCGCTTAATATAATTAATGTAAATATACGAATAAGAAAATAAAACATAACGCCTATAATCTCCGAAGAGTTAGGAGGAGAGTGTAGTACACGCTCACGTTTCATCAGTTACGTTTACGACCAAAGACCCAAGAGGTGATAAGCCTATTGCCGCATGTCGGGCACAAATACCTCAATAAAGTATTGTTATCACACCATTGGTATCCTAGCGATTTTAACTAGAGTTTGCAAATCTGACACTCTTATGTTAAAATCTAAGTGTTAATTTCATTCATTCAGAACGAGTGTGTCTTAAAAGTAGGTATTATTAGCAGGAACGGTGAAAGAAAACACAGCGAGGAAACCATACGGTAGAGTTCTTATTAATGTTCTATTACAAGTGCACTTGGTCAGCGTGATGTACTGTGGTCTCAACCCTTCTTATTTAGAGAAAAGATCCGTGCCCTGCAGTAGAACGATAAATAGGTGATATACTATGAATCTACCTCCGGTGCTTCTCTCTCCCACGGGCATCTCATTAATAGTTTAGTCCACATTGAGATTTGTTTCCAGTTAAATGATTCGAATTTTCTACAAAATTTTCTGTTAGAGTTGTACTTTATTTCTCATTTTTAACTACACATGAAATTTCTATTTGCTTGTGATTATTCACTTTGGTCATATTTCAGATTGTACCGAGCAGAATAATTCTTCATCCCCAGACCAAACCACCGGTGAACATACTAAGAGCCCACATTAATTTGCTTTATTCCTGAGCATAATAATAATTACAATCAAGATAACTTAAGTATGATATACCTTACGAATCGTAAGAAATATAAGTATTTCAAGAGAATTGAGTTCTGCCATTAACTAAAGCCAACATTAGTACAAACTTAGAGCAAATATTCATAAACTACATGAATTTTCTGTTAAACTGTTATGACGTTGAATTTATTAGAGTCGGTATCGTGAAACACTTATGTTTACGTAAAATTGGTTTGAACATAGCTTTAACGTAAGCTACAAGCAAATTGTGTGGAGATTATATAAATATAACTTATAAAAACTTTGTAGCAATATCGTTTATTGTTCCAAAGTATTGTGGTATATCCGTAACTTATAAAAGCGTAACTTCACACCTGTAATCCCCGAAGAGGGAGGGAGAGAAATACGATACACTCCCACATTTCAACAGCTATGTTTACGTCCCCCTGTGGAATAGGTGGTGAGCCTATTGCTATGTCTCAGGTATATGTACAGACTCCGAACTACTACTAGAAAATCTAAATTAGAAAGTTTTGTAGTGTCCAACCCGGGAATGGAACCCGGGACCTACCGATCGGCAGTCGCGCTTGCGACCAACACGACCAACGAAACAGTAATTTGTAACTTGTTCCAAAATATTGTGTTACATCCGGAACTTGTTCCAATATAATGAAACAATTTTATTTTTCCAACTCTTTATCATTCTACTGTTTGACACGGGTCTCCTCCCAGAATTAAAGAGTTAAGGTCAGTCTGGCCTTAAGGTTAATCAAGTGTAGGTTAACACTGCTGCCTTGTTTGTGGTATTGGTTATATCCACCACTTATTGTACTACAGTACAACGTAAACATAACTGATGGAATGTGGGAATGATCTTATTTCTCTGCCTACCTCTTCAGGTAATCCTGACTTGATTGTACGTTAAGTCAACATGTCAGTAATGTTTTACATACAACTAATAAAACATTCTCATGTTGAAGTCTAAATCCAATAAAAAATATTTTCGATAAAAGAATACACATTAAATGAAGCTTCTACATTTAACGCACTAGCGATAATACAAAAGCCAGTGATGAAATAAACGTTTGAAAGGATGCAGTTAAAGGTAAAGCTGCCCAAGCACCCGCTCGGTGTACACATTTCTTATATACAATAAATATTAAACATTGGTAATAAATGCATTGCTCTACAGCCATGTAGTTATTGTGTAATGTAATCTTTATCATAAACAGTGAATTAGGTGGAAGAAGTTACGCCGAAAAGTTTTACAAGCTCTTTTAGGTGGACGGCCCTCATAGTCATATAACCGCTTGTTAAAAAAGTTAATTTGTGTTTAATGTCACTTAAATTTATTAATTATATTACGAACGTATTTTTCGTGTCCTGTCATAACTTTAAAGAATAAAAAAATATATATTTACGTAGCTGTCATGTTTCAATGTCAATATTTCAAATCATTATCAATAATTCAGTGCGTCTATAAGAATATTAAACAAATATATGCATTTCAACGTAAAAATCATTATTCAGTATTTGAATACAGTTATTTGTTTGCAAATATTTCACTCTACAATATGTAGTATCGATATAGATACCACAATATACAGAAATGTCGCATGGCAATTGACTTTACAAGAATGTTGTAAACTTGTTGAATCTTTACATTACTCGAGCTACGAGTTTCCAAGTTTGTCAGGAACTGTTCGTAATTGTACAGATTATAGTGTCGTAAATATATTAAACGCAAATAAAAATGTATCTGAAGATGACATGTGTTACGAATTACTAAAAGACTGGGACAAAAACGAAGGCAAAGACAAAACACACGATTTCGTCGAGCGCAGGTTACGACAAATGAATAAAATCGAACTAGCCAATTGGTTGGGTAAAACCGTCTTTCATCAGCTGGCCAGCGATATTAATGATGCTCTACTTGAAAATACATTTGCCGATAGTAATGAAGAATTAGCACTTAATGTTAAATTTCTACACGATAAACAGTTTACACAAGTTGAAAACAAATTGACACAATTCGATACGATTATATGGATTGTATTGATCGCTTTACTTGCAATTTTAATCTTCATTTGCTTTAGAATTCTACATCATACTTGTACGATACATAAAATTAAACGCGACAACACTAGCGAGGAGATGGTGAGTTTAATGGAAAATGATAAATAGGTTTTTGAAGCGAATTCGCACTGAATTATGCAGTTTTAAAGCTCACCAGTTGGAACTGGTAATAAGACGAGCCGAGGGTGGCTATTAAGTCAATCGGCGGGACATCGGCGGTATCGGCCGATGCAGTTAAGCCACTAATGAGGCTCATCGTGCGATGACACGGGCGATGGGTGTGTGCGGCGGGCGCTATGCGTTCTTGTTAGCGGCCGGCGTTCTGCGAAGGTCGCTTGTCCCCGACCGGAGGTTAGTGCGTGCTATATTGATTACATTTGAACGGACAGTTAAGCGCATATTTTAATACAACAAGTGATTTTTAATACTGTTCTCTACAGACTGTTCATTTTTACGAGTATTGTCAATGTGTTTTTCTATTTGAAGGAACAATAAATATTCTGATGTTGTAATTATAATTTAGCTCTGCCATTTAATATTTTAGGTTTATATTTGCAGATATATTTTAACAATTGTTAGACGTTTCTATACTAAACAATTACCATAATTACTACAAAAAGTCTCATACAACAGAAACAAATATACATACATATGTTGCACACAGTTGCTTAAATCTTTTGAAATTTGCAAAGACAGGACACGAAGTACGTGTTTTCACATGCAGTTGTGCTTTCATCGTCGGAGATATATATATGTAATATTTACATTTATATACTTATTTACCTTAAATAATTTCTAAAAATTTAATCGATTTTCTTCAAATTAATCCAAAATAGCAATCAAATTTCACGTGCTAAACGTATTTATTCATTACGATCAGTGAAAGTTATTTACTGGCGGTTCGTAAACTATTTTCATTTTTATATACACCAAGCTCGTAAATATTACTTAATTAACTCTCCATATAACAATTGGGATGTATCAAGAATCTCAACATAGCTCTACCCACAAAAGCTTCACTGAATCCACGCGACATCGGCTGATGAGTTAGGCAGTCGCCACTAATGAGGCTTATCACCGGCGATGACACGGCCGATGGCTGCGTGCGACCGGCCCTACCCGCGGCGACTCTATGCGTTCAACGTTTAATTGCGTATATTTAAATGAGTCGTTTAATTGATAATTGATAAACAAACATTGTCAAATATTGTATGTGATCCGCAAAGTGCATGTCACGAGTGAACATTGTGAGCGAAACTTGTTTATTATAAGGAGGTCTTATTATTTATTCTGAGCTGACTTAAGCTAGTCAAGGCGACTGGTATGCAAAATTTTGTTTCAAAACGTGTAATAATAATATACTTTCAGTCAGCTTATTAATAATAAGTGCAAAGTGAAACATTTTAACGTTACAACGAGCGAGAGTGGAGTAGGGTAATTGAAATAGCGAACCATTATCATGTTCGGCACGCTGCTTCGCCTGCATAGCCCGTACATAACGCAGGCGACACGTAACAAGTGTAGATTTATTCCGAGAACGGGTATCGATTTCAGTTTGTACAACAATAATATCAGGAAGCGAAACTAAGCCGCGTCGACATACGGTATTCATTGTTATAACAAGTACCCGCTAGAACCTGTGTCCCGTATGTTGCAACACCAATTTGTTTTCACTGACGTCGTATAATAATCAGATTTGTTCTATAGTGCCTCAAGTCTGATCTATTGTCGTATTGTATGGTCGTTCTATATATTATATAACCCTTTATATGCATTTCAAATTAAACTTTTAATTTTTGTGCTTTATTCGTAGGGAAAAAAGACCGACTGAAATTATCATAGTGACTGCTGATTGACAATGTATTTCAAATCGACGAAGTGTACAAGATAGGGCAAAGTTATCAATACTATATTTTGTATGTATTATA